>JBBBDQ010000145.1:11227500-11237500 GCA_037127315.1 Ascarosepion bandense
TTGTGTATAACGTGCTAAAATCTGCCTTCCTCCACTGAGTGCTCAGAGCTTAGAGGTAGAATTGTCAACTGACATCAATTTGGTTGGGTTTCAATCCTGGCTAGAAACAACCAGAAGTCTAACCAGATTGATGAGCTGTGATACAGCTAAACAGGACTGGCTGTGGATGACTATATATACGGACTAAATCTAAAAGTGAGCCAAACCTTTGGATCACTTTTAGATTTAGTTCGTATCTTTGCTCTACTTTTGTACTTTCGTATTGAGCTCTTTACTGTTAAGGTTTTCGTCTTGGGGTTTTTTCTTTCGAAAACTTTGTTTCTTTTTTTGATTCCCCTCTTCTCATTTGGTCTTACCTTTTGGGATTGACGACTAAATTTACCGTTTTGTTAACTGTAGGACTTAATGATTTTAGTCATTAGTGATACTGTTTTCTTGGTACGTTTTACAATAATAATAATTATATATATATATATATATATATATATATATATATATATATACACACACACTATAGGCTAGGTTTGGGTTACCCATTGGATTTAATTATTAGATAGTTTCATATCTTCTTTGGTTTAACTAACCACTAGTAAACTCACTCAGTTAAGTGCTCTATGTCATACATGCTTCGGTATCCTGAAAAAAGAAAAAAAAATGATTCACTGGATAGAAGATTTTTCTGCAGTAGGTTGCCAACCAAGTGTACAGAACTCAATCTGTCCTGCTATTTAACCTATAGCTGGAGGGAGGAGCAATGGATTAATACCATTCCCAAAGATATTTGTGTCAGTGAACGTAATGAATTCAACAGGAATTTGAACTTGGCTCTTCAATTTCTTGTTCTGAGCCAATATCTACTGCACTCTGATGCACATAAACTAGGATGCTGGAAGTGTTTAACCCATTGTGGTATGGTGTCCAATCTTGTAAAGAAGTTATCTAAAATTTAGAATCTGCTTCTATTAGCAAACCTGTTTAGAAATATCTAAACTATCAGATGTATGAAGCCACTTTCTAAGATCAATGATTAAAAATGGCTTTTGAGCAAATGAAGTCTGAGTGTTTTTGCAAAGAGCATTGATATGAAATAAGAAAAATCTTAAAAATAATTTTCTTAATTTTATTTTAAATCCTGAAAGTAAATTCTATAAAGATTTCTTTGCACATAATACACACTGGACATATATTTTAGCCGGTCAGTTAATTAATATATATGATACACGCTTGGATGATCATGTCTCTTCCAAGATATAACTGACTAGGCAGAAGATGTTTCTACAGTAGGTTGCCATAACATTCTGTGGTAAACCAAGGCTACAGAACCCAATCTGCCCTGCTATTCAACCCACAGCTAGAGGAAGAAAAGATGGATTAATATCTTTCCCAAGAGTATTTGTGCACAAATGAATGAAACTGAAATTCGAACTCAGCTCTCTGATTTCTCATTCCAAGCTGATACCCATGATACCACAATGCACATCCTTTTTAGGCTATCTATTTAGGTATGCCAAAAATGTAAGAAACTAAAGGTCATATTATTTTCATATCTTAAAATTAAATCATGTCAAAGACTAGACTTTCAAGGCAACCCTTTTTTCGTTTTTATTAAACTGATTTAAAAAACTGAAACTCTACACCAAACAAAATACTTTAAAAATACATAAAAATGATTGAGCCATTTCAAGAAGCAAATTTCAATAAATCTCACTAACAATGACTGGTGTGATAGTTTAACTAAATTAACATTTTAAGTTATTGACTCAGTTTGGAGGGGTAAATTTTCTGAAATTTTATCTTTCATAACTGACACAGTTTATCCTCTTCCCAATTTTTAAATGTCTTTATTTCTTTAGATGTTTCATAAATTTGTTGTTAGCAGTATTTCTTATGAGAATTCACAATGGTCAAAATAGAGTAAAATTGAGTTAAAAAAAAATTTCACTGTCACAATCCACACAGATCCATCGATTAAATTCCAGTTTTAATTAAGTTTCATCAAATAAATTGGATTGATGATTAAGCAATTGAATTTTAATTCTGAAAATTGAAACTAGTTTTTTTTTTTTAAGTTAACTGAAACATTTATTTATTTATTCATCTTTTTCATCTTCTTTAAATAATCATGAGAAGCTGTTTGTTATTGTTTGTTTTTGTCATGGTTGTTAGCAGGCCATAGTGGGAGAATAAAAATTCGATAAAAAATTATTTTTGATTTTCTTGAAGAATTCAAAACAAAAAAAAAAAAATTAATATGCATTGAAACAACGCAAAATGTCTTAAAATAATTTTTAGATAACACACAAGTTGATTTTTAAAAATTTGCTTTCTGTAGAAATCATCTTTATTTGACTGAACATAGTATTTGGTTTCAGTTTCAACAATAAACCTTTAAAACAGCTTGAACCTCTAATGTTTAACAGCTTCTATTTAATCTATCATTCTCTTTAAATATTACACTAGGAGGGACTTTCTCTTCTTGAAGGGTTTAAGGATTTATTCAGGAATAATGAAATTGACCCATTACTGCATGATGTTTCTGTTATGAAATGTGATTTCTTTTCTATCTTATTACCCTCATGGTAGTTAATCTTACATATCATACTCTTACCCTACCCTGACTGTTTCTATATTTATATAGTCTCTATGCCTTAGCTATGCTAATTAGGCAGTCATTTACATATTACTATAGTTTCTTTAAAATTTTAGCCATTTTTGCTTAATCTACTTGACTGGCTAATGGTAATGGCTAGTGAATTTGTAATTTATGCACCCCCCCCCCCGACTCTAAAACAACTGGATGCAATGTACTAATGGGTTAAATAGATTTAGCATCCGAACTTATTAGGAGTGAATTAAACCAAAGAAGATATGAAACTTACTAATTATTAAATCCAGAGGGCTGCTCCAAACTGTTGGTTTACCTATAGTGTACTAGCAGTATAGCCCGGCATTGCTCAGGTGTAATGAAAGCTTTAAAACTAATCCACGGTCCTGGAGCTCAGACTCAACCTAAAGAATATTTGTGTGAAGTTTGGTGAGAATCGGATAAAAATTGTGGATTTGTATAAAGGACATACAGACAGATAAATAGACACACACACATCTTGCCGTTTATATATATATATTATCAATTTTCTGCACTATTGTAAGAACTGCAACCTTGAAACTTCTGAATATTGTTTCTTACGTCTTTGTCTATGAGTGTATCAAATTTGATTAAAATTGGACCACTCCTTCTATAACCCAATTTTTTCGATTATTGATTTTCAATATTTATCGAGGGTACCTTGACACAAAACCTAGCTGAGAACACTTGCAGACGCTTTTAGTACAACTGTGTAAATTTTCAAGAAAATTGGTTTAGCCGTTTCAGAGTCTATAGGTAACACTCACACACACAAAGTTCCATTTATAAATAAGTTTAGATGTATCTGTGCTCATGTATATAATATAATGAAATACAGTTTTAAGGTATGCTATATTTATGAGTTAAAGTGCTCAAAATCAGGAATAGAGTATATGTAAATATGAAAGTGGATATTAAAGTCAACACCCAATGGCAACAGTCTGTTTTAAGCTAAAATCAATCATTGAGCAATGTGCATGGTGTTTGTGTATGACTTTTTATATATACAGGTCAGTGATGCATTGTGGGTAATCTATTGTGTTATTCTAATGGTTATTTTAGTGAGCATGGTTTGTTTTTTTTTCTTTTGAGGGAGGTGATAAAAAAGATCATGCCAAAAATATCATGGAAAATAAGGAAAAGAATATAAGCCTACAATAATCAATCACAAAACTGTAAACTCTGCCTAGAAGAAAAATAGCTAAAACTACATTCCCAGACCAAAACAAACTACTAAATAAACAATCAGAACTCGTCTAAAAAGGCAGAGATAAAAGCCAATTTTTACTATGTTCTTTAAAAATCAAAAACTGAAAATGAACAAAAATGAAAAGAAATAAAAGAAAAACAAAAACAAGAGAAGCAAATAAATAAATAAACTCAGTCATAATGAACAAATTAACAAATCATGTCCACCAAAATAGCTGTTAGAATAATACAATAAAATAACCAACAATGCATTACTGATTTGTATCCATAAAAAGTTGAGCAAAAATGCAACACACATGGTCTGATGATTGCATTTAGCATAAATCAGACTGTTGCCTATATATATATATATATATATATGTTTATATATTTTTTTTTAATCATATCACCCCAAGCAAGGCGGTAAAGCCACTGATGTGCAGGGGGCTACATAGGAGTGAAAAGATGGGAAAAGAGAAAGCCGGAAACCAAATCCTAAACAGGGAACAAGGGATGAGCCTCTTCACCTGTTCAATAGACGTGGATGGAGTGTGAACCGGGCGATAGTTTAGTCTATCTACTCCAATTGAAAAGAAAAGTGAGAAGACTGGAAAAGAGAAAAACCGGAAACCGCATCCTAAACAGGGAACAAGGGATGAGCCTCTTCACCTGTTCAATATATATATATATATATATATATATATATATATATATATATATACACACACACATGTGGATGGTCTTTTAGTTATTACTATTTTCTTTTCACATTTTTATAGTTTTGGCCCAATTCTGGATTGCCCTGAGGACTAAATGTTTTTCTTTTAAACCTTTTTCAAAGCCTATAAAGAAATCTACTCTTGCTTTAATTTTGTTTTCATACTTTTTATAGATTTTTAAAAAATCTTTCTTCTTTGATTGCTCTGATTCTCAAGTATATCTGTCTTTGAACAGAACAAAAGATTCAACAATATAAAAGCTTCACACTGAAAATGTTAACAAATGAAAAGAAAAGATAGCTAATGGCAGTAAAGTCACACCTAAAAATATTGAGTGACATAATCCCTTAGGATGATCAAGTATTGACCAATTCAGACATTAACACCAACAACAAGACATTAATATTAGTCGAAAGAAATGTAGAAATGTAAAATCAAAAAGAAAAAAAAATTATTAAATGTCTAAAAAAAGTAAAAAACAAATAAAGAAGAAGAGAAGAACTAATTAACTCCAAAACCAGAGAAGAAAAGAATTATTGTAAAACCAGTAAAGACTTTTGTCTAAAAACAGTGATTAAGTTAATTCTTATATTAATAACAAATTTTTTTGGCATTTTGTCCGGAAGCTGAAAGAACAATAGTCTGACATTTAATTCTTTTTGTACTTCATCCTCCCCAATCTTTAACTTTGGTTCTCTGGCAGTTATTCAGTTTGGATGATTCATTTTCCATTTCAAAATAGAATGGTCTCCATTCTGGCATTGACACTGCTATGCCTGTTTCTGCCCATAGCCCCTTTTTGTATACCCTCCCCCGTGAACAACCAATGCCAATTCCCCTATCTTGGTTGGTATTCTCCTTCTCTCATTGTCTTTCAATCTTCCCCACTTTCTCACCCCGACCACACCTGTTCCAGTCAAGCAGATCTGTGAGAATTGCAAATTTCCTCAAGACAGATAATCAGAGATTTCTACTTTTCTGTGAGAGAGAAAGACACAGATAGAATCAGAGGTTCACTGTAGACTTTTCATTTGCTATTGAGAGAACATCATCATTATCGTTAAAACTTGAAACTTGTGTGCACTCATCATCATTTTCATCATTATTATTGTATAATCATCAATACTGCTACTGTACAATCATCATCATCAACAACAACATTATTACTAGTGTACAATCATCTTCATCAACAACATTATTACTATTGCACAATCACAATCATTAACAACAAGCTTCTTATTATTGCACAATCATCACCACTGTTATTACTGTATAAACATCATCAGCATCATTACAGTAAAAACATTATTATTGTACAATATCATAGTTAAGACTTGAATCTTGAAGTCAGTTATTAATAATTATCCTCAGCACTATGGCACAATCTACATTGACAATTAGACTGATTAGTATAAGAAGTTTCATAGTCACATAGATAATCACTATTGTAAACGGTTCAAGAAAGCTAGTCTGTTGATGCTTTTTTTAGAATACATCATCATCACCACCATAATTGTAATGATGTTAATTCTTATCATATAAAAGTGGTGGATGTCATTGTGGATGAAATGGTTTCTGAAATGACAATAATAACATAAAACAACAAAAAAAAAACTGCTGGTAAATAATTACAGCCATTATCCCGGGGTTTCTCCTGGCTACATTTTTCATTATATTTACCAAAATGCAATTGCATTATTATAATTTTAATTATTCTTCCCATAATGCTCCATGGCTATTCATTATCAACAAATCGATCCTAACATTATTGATGAGTTTTAAATAAAATTAAAAAGTAAGATTGTAGCAACTTATCTATTTTCCGAGATAATGACAATGACAATAACAAAATTATCAAAGACAAATCTTCCATTTATAATAATGATCATGCTCTTAAGTACTCATAATCATCATCCATAATGACATTGTAATATGTTTGCAATGTTATGAGGACATTAGTTGCAGTATACATAGCAATTAATGTGTTATCATCAACAAAGTCATTAACATCAGGATCTGGTCGTGCATTAGAAAGTTCCCATCCAAGACTTTTACAAATGTTGACGCTCATCATTTTCACTTTTTGGAAATTTTCCTGATCTTTTGTTAGGAAAATTATGATGACTTATTAGCTCTGTTAATGTAGACATTTTTTTTTTTTTAATCATTATGTGGTCATGATTTTCATGGTGAAAGTAATTAAAAGTATTATCACTGTTATGTTTGATACCATGAAAGGTGGTAGATGAGGTGGGAAAGAAAATGACAACTGAGGAGCAGGAGGAGATAGAAAAAAGAAGAGGTGGCAGATGAGGAGAAAAAATGAAAACTGAGAAGGAGAAGGAAAAAGTAGAGAAAGAGAAGAGGTAGCAGATAAGGGAAAAAGAAAAAGTAAATGAAAATTGAGGAGAAGGAGGAGGTAGAAAAGAGAAAGGGCACATGAAGGAAGAGAGTTGGCAGATGAGGGGAAAAAATAACTGAGGAGGAGGTAGAAAAAGAGATGAAATGACAAATGAAGGAAGAAAAAAATGACATCTGAGGAGGAGGAGGAGATAGTAGAAAAAAAGAGGTAGCAGATGAAGGAAAAACAAAAGGTAAGTGACAACTAAGGAGGTGGTAGAAAAAGTCAATAAGTGGCGCACAAAGGAAAAAAAATGACAGCTGAGGAGGAGGCAGAAAAAGAGATGAAATGACAGATGACGGAAGGAAAGAAACTTATAAAGGAGGAGATGGAAGAGGAGGGAAAAGGAAAAAAGTGACACCCAAACAGGAAGTGTTAGAAAAAGAATAAGAATGAAATAATGAAAAAAAAAAAAAGAATAAGTAAAAATTAATGAAGAAAAATAGAAAAAGGATAATAAAAAAGAAAAAAAATTGAAGAAAAAAGTGATAACTGAAGAGGAAGAGAGATAGAAGAAGAAAATAACAATGAGATAATTAAAAGAAAAAAAGAAAAAAAAAGAAAGAAATGTTGACCAAGGTAGAGATGAAGATAAAATTAAAGAGTAATTAGATACTAAAAAAAAAACAAAAAAAAAAAAACAAAACAAAAAAAACAATAATAGAAATGACAACTCAGAAGGAAATGAAGAAAATAGAAAAAAGAGAATAGGAATGAGAAAATGTAAAAAAAGGAGGAGATAGATTTGACAGCTTAGGAAGAAAAAAAATAATAAAAAAAAGAATAAAAGAGTGAAAAAAAAAGAGAAAAAAAAGGTTAATATTGCTGATAATGAGAAAGAAGACGAGACTCTATTATAATGATCGTTGCCATCATTGTCATTGGAAGAAACAAGAGAAGGCTGGGTACAAGAAGGGACATCTCACTATGCTGATCGTAATCACTCCCTACCCCTAATCACCCCCATGTGCCAATTTCCTTCCCTCACTTCCTCCACACCACCATTACATCATCATGAGAGTTAGATGGCAGAGTGCTCATAAGATGCCAGCTTGGCTCTAGGTTAGGTTGGGTCGGGCTGGGTTCAGTTGTATACAGGGTAAGGGGTTATTTGATAAGGGGCTGAGCAATGTGGCTCAGTATAGTGCAAGGTTTTCTGGACTTTGTGTTGATGATGACTCAAAGGCTTCGGCCAGGAAATGTCTGCAGAATAACATGCACGACATGTTAGCCAACATAACCTAACCATTGTGCACTCCAATTAAGAGAGAGTTTGGTCAATGGATAAAGCCGAATGGCTGGCTGAGCTTGTCAGCTGTAGAGAGAGCCCCAGGGTAGACAGCATTAGTGACCGACCACATAGCACACACCATAACCCTGATGCCATAGTCCTGCCTCATCAATGTTGAATCTTTGGTGGGTTGCCTCCCACTTTCTTTCTTGCCCATTCCCCCTTTAAAATTCCAGTCTCACTTTCTGCACCCCTAACCCCCATCCACCCTTGAGTTAGAAACCTTAAAATCTCATCTTAACACAATTCTCGCCACAGGTTGGTATACACTGAACTGATATTAGATTAATTTGTTACAGGTAAAGTTCATGGCTTTATTGAATTAAAACTAATAGAAGGTAAAGGTAGGTTGAGAAAAGTGACAATTTGGTAATGAAGTTATATCTACAACAGCTGAAGTGATGAAAAGAAAGTATACGTATGAAGAGAAAAGAATGTGAGAGACAAAGATATGCATGAAAGGAAATGAGAAAAATAGGAGAGATGAGAAAGAGAAAGAGAGAGTAAGAAGGTTGAGAGTAAAATGTGTGGAAAAAGAAAGGGAGTGGAGAGTATTCAGACAGTAAGTAGATCCAGGGGAGAGAATTTACTCAAGTTTTTTTTTTATAATAATAACAATAATAATAATAATAATAATTAAAAAAAACGAAGATGTTGAGTCTGTCAATAAACGAAAGTCATGTAATGAAAAAGTATCCTTAAAAACAATTTATCTGAATAAATTTTCCATTTTCAGATATCTTTTATTTGTCATGAATGTTATTTAAAACTCAATGGTCACAAGGTGCTTTAAAATAGACAGAAGAATCATTTACAAAGGGGTACAATTTGAATTGTCAATTCTTACATTAATTTCAAAATCCTGCAAATCTACTCAGGCCCTGATGCACAAATTTAACAGCAATAAATGAAGTCTATCAAAATCTTTAATAAAACAAAAAAATAAATAAATAAATAAAGATTGAAGACTTTTTTGAAGGAGGGGAAAACAAGTGACAAAACAGATATCATTGCTCTGTTTCTTCATATCTGGTCTGATGCTCCTGCTATTCATCTCGAGGTTCTTGACAAAATCCTAAAAAGGATCTCTAATGTAATCAATCTTCACTTGGCATCTCAATTTAAGTCAATTTCTCATCAATGTGTTGTGGCTTCATTGTTTTTTCTGCAAATATTTTTATGGTAATTGTTCTGATCAGTTTTTTTATTTGGTACACTGACAGCATGAATTTAAATGTACTACTAGATTGGTGTCTAGGTCCCACCCATTTACTGTTGACATAGTTAAATGCAACATCCACTTCTACTCTAACAGTTTTTTCTCTCCACTTGTTGAACTTCCTTCCATTTATTTGCTTCTCTGATAACTACAATTTTAAAAAATTTAAATGCAATGTCTATTGCTATTATCTTCTTGAATCTGTTCATCTTTTGTCTTTACCGTAATACTTTCCTTCATCAGTCTTTTCACTCTTTGTAACATCTTCTATATTAATGGCATTCCCATCATGCTTGGGATGAAATGATTTAAAAAAAAAAAAAACTTGAATTTCTTTCATTCTTTACATTATTTTTTTTAATATATAAACGATATAACAAAGTCTTAAATTTAAATAAATATACTACACTTGACAGCATATAATATGTTTCTATATTAAGTAATATTTGAAAAGTAAAAGTTTGTTGAATATTTTAAGAGATAAAAGACCACATTTTTAAGACACAGCAGAAAAATTGTCACCAGATTAAAAGAGAAAAGCAAGATATAACATAAA
>JBBBDQ010000145.1:11242500-11415000 GCA_037127315.1 Ascarosepion bandense
CTTTGGACATTGGCATGAAAGACTAAAAAGCAATAGTTGTTTCCAGTTAAAGCAAAACCGTAGACTGAAAGAAAAATGAATGGATAGAAGTCAAATTTTGATTTCCTGGTATTGATATCAAATCAGTTTTTTCATCGTAAACTGAATTTTGAAGGCTAAATAAGTCCTCTGAGTAAATGGTATCATGGCTGAAACTAAGAACTACAATTATATCTACTTAGAGCCAAACCCAAAGCAAAAACTAAAATAAAAGGGCTGAAAAAAATAGACATACAGGCAGATAAACAGACACACACACACACAAACATCTTGCTTTTTATATGTATGTGTATATATATATATATATATATATATATATATATATATATATATATATATATTATTGATTTTATGCACTATTGTAAGAACTCTAAAAGAGCCATACATTGACCAATCAAAAGCAGATTTGGGAGAGAAGTGCAAATTTCTAAGGTGTTACAAATTACAGTTGCTTTTACAACTGTGCATAAAAACTGCAAAGTAGGGTTTTTGTCAAAGCATTTTTCCAAACAAATCAGTTTATTCAAATTTCATTGATTGATTTTCAAAATTGAATGAAGCATTGAGTTTGTAAATCTCAACAAAAATCTTAGTGATAGCTTCAACCATACTAAATACTGATAAGATTTCAACATGCATTAGCATGTTGCAAAAAATTCTACAATTCAAAAAAGTTGTGAAGTCATTCATAAGAACTCACCAATAAAGAATCCACTAATTCTCTCATATGGAATTGCAGGTAGTATTGGAAAATCCTCAAAAGAGTACTTCTGTAATTCTTCTGGGGTGAGAGAGAGGAAGTTAAATCATTGTGTATGTTCCCAAAGAGACTGTAGTCTCAAAAGGACTGTGTCCTAATTTATATAATATATGAAACATTATTTATTGAATTAATGGTATATATTTTTTAGGTTTAAGTTTTCTGATACTACTTCATACAGTCAGCAATAAAATACAAACATGAAATTGTTGAGTATTTGATGCATATAGAAGGATTGATATTACATGGTAGTTCTGCACTCTTTCTTGTTTCTAATGAAATATTCCAGCTTCTTAATACTTTGTTTAGCTTTTTGAAGGGAACTTTCACTATTTCAGTGCAACTTCAGATTTGTACCCCATTTTCTATGATCTGTTATAACATTACCCAGATTCTTAGATTTCTCTATTTGCTTGATTTTACCATCTCCAATTTTTAGTTTGCAGTTTAAGCTGTCTATCTTACAAATGATTATACATTCTGGATTCAAAGTCGCTTCTGCTTTAATACATTTAACAACTTGAAAGTCCAGCTCTAGAAAGGAAATTTCTTAATTTATCAAAAATGAATTGAAATTAACACTTAGTTTCTAAAGGAGAAAGATTCTTATTAATATCTTTTACATTGTTTTGTTTGATTAGTTTTTTTTTTTTGTTTTTTTTTGACAGCTATCACATTGAATTCATTTTTTGACATCACATTGTATGTTTCTTCTGATTAGTTTTTGACATCTGTCACATTGTTTCTTCTTTCGCCCAGTTCACACTCCACCCACGTCTATTTAACTGGTGAAGAGGCTTATCCCTTGTTCCCTGTTTAGGTTGTGGTTTCCGGCTTTCTCTATTCCAATCTTTTCACTTCTTTTCCCTTTTTTTTTTTTTCCCCAATTAATGTAGATAGACTAAACTATCACCCGGTTCACACTACCACGTCTATTGAACAGGTGAAGAAGCTCATCCCTTGTTTAGGATGTGGTTTCTGGCTTTCTGTTTTCCAATCTTTTCACTCTTACGTAGCCTCCTGCACATCAGTGGCATTACCGCCTTGCTTGGGGTGATATGGTGATATGGTTAAAACAAAAAATTCGTTTTATGACATACATCACTTTGTATATATTTTTCAATTAGTTTTTGATATCTAAATAATGCTGCATTCAGTATATATGTGATGTTTATTTTTTTGATGATTAATTTTGATTAAAATTCTTTCAGTAGCATTTTTCTGATTTGGCCAATAGTTTTTGTGAAAAATTTGAAGATAATTTTCATTTTGTATCCTCAATATCTAGTTTAGACAATAAAACTTTCTCTCAAATCATTTGCCTTTGAGAAAAAAAAACAAAAAAAACAAATAAAAAACAAAAAAATACAAGTTTTTGTTTCCAGTAGACCAATGTCTCCTCTTCTAAGTTATATATGTAGGTAAATATTAGCCAACTTTAGTGACTGTACTAGCAAATTTGTAATTTTATATTTCTTTATAAACTCACTAGCAGTATAGCCTGGCATTGCTCGGGTGTAATGAAAGCTTCAAAACTAATCCATGGTCCTGGAGCTCAGACTCTTTGGACGTTGGTACGAAAGACTAAAAAGCAATAGTTGTTTCTAGTTAAAGCGAAACCGTAGACTGAAAGAAAAATGAATGGATGTAAGTCAAATTTTGATTTCCTGGTATCGATATCAAATTTTTTGCACTATTGTAAGAACTGCAACCTTGAAATTTCTGAATATCGTTTCTTATATCTTTGTCTTTGATTAAAATCGGACCACTCCTTCTATAACCCGATTTTTTTGATTATCGATATTTGTCTGGGGTACCTCAACACAAAACCTAGCTAAGAACACTCACAGATGCTTATAGTACAACTGTGTAAATTTTCAAGAAAACTGGTTCAGTCGTTTTGGAGTCTATAGGTAACGGATACACACACACATACAGAGACAAAGTTCCATTTATAAATAAGTTTAGATATATAGATATTTTTTATGCTATTCTATTCAGTGTCACAAGCCATTTTATATTTCTACTTGTATTTTTAAAATTTCTGATAAATTTTTAAATGATGCAAAATTCCAATATTTGATCATTATCTGATATTGTGCTGTCTCTGATTTAGTGCTGCATTTGTGGATGTCAGCTTTCAAAACTGTACTAAATAGGGAAAATGTAAGAGTTAAGCAGGTAGTTTTAAAATTGAAAAGATATGTCATAATTATTTGTGTAGTTCCCTATATTTTAATGTAAATAATGATAATTCCTCATCCCAGAAATTCAGACTCAAATTAGCAAATCAGGAGAGAGCCAATGTGATATACCAATAAAATATAAATAATGTAAATTTTGATAATCTCTCACTTCAGAAATACAAACAAGAATCTTTTATAATGTTTATATTTTTAAAAAAGATTTAAGAATATTTCATTAAAATGAAATAAAAACAAAATATGCTTTTAACTATTTTAAAATTAGAACTAAAAAAATTGCAGTTAAAAAAATTTGAAGAATTTTTAGTTAAACTATTTTATTTTAAAAATAAAAAAAATAATTAAATGAAAGATTTAAAAAATTTATTTTGAATTTAAAAGTTGTCTAGTTTAGCAATACTTCATTTTTTTTGTTTATTTAGATTTTCGTGTTTTCATTGGAATTTTTTCAAACAAATCCCG
Organism: Ascarosepion bandense; assembly: GCA_037127315.1. NCBI lineage: Eukaryota > Metazoa > Mollusca > Cephalopoda > Sepiida > Sepiidae > Ascarosepion > Ascarosepion bandense. The sequence goes on from JBBBDQ010000145.1 coordinate 11,245,966, forward strand.
ACATTATTATGATACATATTTTTTGTTGTGAATACCTAATTCTTTATTAACTAGTTTATAAATTAGAATATGAAACAAAACAATGTTTAGGCAGGTAGGGTGAGCTTGTAAAATGAGGGATACATTTATGAAGACATAATTGTTACACTTGTAAAATTTTTCTTTGATAAAGGGAAAGCAGAGAATAAAAATTTAGCCTCGGGTTAAAATTTCCCAAAATCATTTCTTGCCTCAAGCAACAAACAATGTCTTCCACCTTTTATTCTTATTTTTTTAAATATTTTTGTACTGCTTTTTTCCCCTCTTTTTCTACCCAAAAGATTTCTTTAATGTTAAATGAAAAAAGATTACTTCAGGGTAAATTCTTAAACCATTACCTCTACTTTCTGCTACCCATGCTGTCAGAAACCTTATGGAATATGGTCTGTTTTGACCCCTACCAAGACATCATATTCCCTGAAGGGAATTTTTTTTTCTTTCTTTTAACTTGGCACAAATTTCCAATGGACTTCAGAGTGAAAATGAATAAAAGCAAAACATTATAAAAGACCACTACATGTAAAATAGAGCAAAAAATTATTATTGATCCATTTTTTTTCTATTCTTTTCTCTCTTGTTCCTTTTAATTCTGACTGCTTTTTCCACATTGAAAAAACCATTCTATTACTCCAATGCAGGTTATAAAGGCTGAAAACATTGTTAAAAGGCATGGACACACCTGCTAGCTTAGCTTTTGTCTTCTTAGCCTGTCAAGACAATATATAACCTAAAAGCTGCTGCAGTTTTGCTGTTACAAGTATTTAAACTTGTGATCTTTTAGAAATTCTAGTGAATGATGTTTTATACACACATATGTATTTTTTAATACAAAGTTAATACTTCATTATCCTTGCATTAGCCTTTTTAACTCTTAATCTAATGATGTTTTTAAAATTTAAATGAAAAAAGAAAACTCATTCTCATCTATTATTTGACAGAAGAATAGAGGGAAAATTGGTAATGAGCTGACTGAAAAAAAAAAAAAAAAATCTGGATTTCCCTAAGTTATAGAAGAGGAAAAGAAATCCCAGTAAAGTATATACTAAACGATATGAAGTTAAAAAAATACAATAAAATATTCACACTAAGTAAAATTTGCTAATATTTTCATGAAAAGAATTGATGAGAAAAAGGAAAAATTAATATGTACAAAAAAAACACATTAACTGGGAAAAGATTTTAAGATTTTTTTTAAAAATCTCTTTTCAAAGAAAGAAAAATGTGAAAAGGATATTTTAAAATATACAAATATTAAAAAAATAAAAATAAATTTATGTTAAAAATAAAAAAAAATTAGCAAGTACAAGGAAAACTAAACAAAAATTTTCATTAAATGAGTAAGAGAAATTTTCAGGAAAACTTTTATTTTTTGGTTTAAAATTTTAGCTAACGTGAGGAGGAGGAGGAGGACAATATTTTAATGGCATCTCTTTTTCTATGTCGCCAACAAAAAAATACACAAGCATGAGCCAAGTTCAGCAAAGTATTGCTTATATGATCACATGCTGTTATATCTTGGACTTAGATCAGTCAGTTAAGTGCCATACATGATAGATGCTTTGGGTGATCATGTCTCAAAAGAGACATGACTGACTGGGCAGAAGATTATCCCGCAGTAGGTTGCCATTGATTTCTGCAGTAGACTGGTTGCCAGCCCAGGCTATAGAACCCAATTTGTCCTATTATTTGACCCATAACTGGAGGGAAGAAACAGATTAATACCTTTCCCAAGGGTATTTGTGCGTAAGAGAATGCAATGAATTCAACTGGAATTCGAACTCGGCTCCCCGATTTGTCGTTCCGAGTTGATATCCACTGCATCACAACAATATTCTTTCTAAATATAAAACGCCAAAAATCATTGAAAGCATAATAATGACAAGCATAATGATTTTGCAAATAATATATAAAAATATCTCACCTATAATATGGTCACGAGTATGTCACCTATAATATAGATATACTAATGTATACATTAGCATATTTATATATCTAGACATGCAAATCAGTAAAATTTTAAAAATATTCATTAATCTATTAAAAAAACAAAAGTTATTGAATAGCTGAAGACAAATCATCTTGCTAATTAAGCATTTGTGTCATCAAGTCTGTCTTATACAAGGCATGAGAGCTACTCAAGCTAGGGATTACTGATAAAATGGTTATGATGAATGAAGTGTAATATAAGTGAAAGAAGAGTTGGAATTGAAGATTAAGTGGGTAAAGAGGATAATTATTAAAAAAAAATCAAAGCTATAATCTGAGATTTCCTATAACTTATCATTGAACCAAAAGCCAATTGAAAAGATAATCTATTTTCAAGCAATTTTATTTGTAGGTTTTGAGAGAATAGCTTTTTTTTTTAGTCAAACTTGTTGCACTTAAATAAAAAGATTTAGTATTTTGAAAGAAAAAAAAATCATTCCAGAAATTTTTTGAACAAATATTCTTATCTCTATTAATTTTATCATTACCTTTCAACCAATGTTTGAATTTATCCAGAAAAATTTAAAAATTGGTATTTCTGAAGGTATGAAAATTAGCCTGTGTGTTTATCAACTCAGTATATGAAGCCAATTTTTTTTGGTTTATAATGAAAAAAAGAAAAATGAATGTTGGTGCTGCCTATAGAAAAATCTTTGACATACAGATTTTTATCTTTCATTTGAAAATTCTTTGAAAGAATAAATGACATTCTTAAACAAGAATCAACTGAACTGAAAAAAGATGAGAATAAGAATACACAATGAATTAATATTTTCAAAATTATTTAGGGAAAAACTGTATAAAATTAAAGTATAAATGATTTTTTTTCTCTACTGATTTGAAGCTAGAACATCTGAATTAAAAAAAAAATGAGCTGTACTCAAATTTGACTAAATCTTAAGTAACTCCATGACTGACCTCAGAGTGCCTTAAGCCACAAAAGATAAAAAAATATAAAATTAAACAGAAAGTAAGAAAGCAATTATTTTTTAAATAATAAAAATACATAACTTTGGAATAAAAAAAACAAGTATGATGAAACCCTTTCTGAATTATTAACAAGAGAGTGTGAATATATGTAAATGTAAGTAAAATTAAGCTAAAAATGACAATGGCAAAAAGATTAGGGATATGTTATCATAACATATTTGGTAACCTAATGCTAAGACATCATCCATAAAATAATGAGCTCTCAAGAGATGGAAGTTAGAATTTCATCTCAAGCTATTTCTTTATTCTGAACTATAAAATGTTTAATTTCTTGCTTCAAAAATAGGTTGGAATAAAAGCCTGAGAAAAGCTCTTGTTAATGATTAAGTTAAATTCTTAATCTCAAAATACAAGGAACAGTAGGTTCATCCTGTTGGAAATAAGTGTACAACTGATGTCAGGTCTTTGAGTCTGGACCCCAAAGATTTCTTTTTTTGTTAAAAAATATCTTAAGGTCCATAAATGATTTTACCTGAAATGGTTTATTTCCCCTTAAAGCGGATGTAAGGAATTTTTTGTATAAAGTAGAAAAAAAAAAATGACAACCTGGTGTACAAAATACGGGAAGGCAATTAAAGTTCTCATGATGAACTATCTCTCTCACTTTCTCATACACATAAATTATTTATATATATATATATATATATATATATATATATATACATATACACAGACACTCATACACATATATATATATACACGCACTTATATATATATATATATATACACACACACACTCACACACACACATATATATATATATATATACACACACACACACTCATACACTTATATATACATATATACACACACACTCACACACATATATATATACATACACGCACACATATACAAGAAGTAGGTCTGCATATACATTAAGTACAAGAGAAATATAAATGTGCACTGTGTAAGTGTAAGGATATTTTATAAGAAGAGTTGCATACTTTTGCTAAAGGGTTCATCTATTTTGCCATTAAAAGAGAAATACACATATAATCAGACAAAAAAATCATATACAGTATTTATGATATATTTCTATGTTCATGAATACAAGTTTGTGCATATAGATACTCAGCAACCCCCACTGTGTGTGTGTATATATATATATGTTTATATATGTGTTTATACACATACAGACATGCAAAAAACAAGCATACATGTTTATATATATATATATATGTAATAAAAGTATTTAAATGAACAAAACAAAACAAGAAAGGAAATCCAAGACAAAAGCTACAGAACCACCACCAAGCGTTTTATGGAGCTTTTAAAGCATCTTGGAATGTCTGCTTACAGTTGTGGCTTCTGAAGAATTGTCCATTTGAAAGAACCAGATTTCCATCTATATATTTTAAGCAGTGGTGGTCTTTTTTTTTTTCAAAGCAGAAATGGACAAAAAAGATTTTTAAAAACTTCTTAGAAAGAAAGAAAGAAAAACAAAACAAAAAGACAATCCTGACACTACCATAACCATTTCCAAATAAGGTTAACAAGAAATATTCTTCAGGGTATTTTTTTTTATTATTTTATTTTTCTTGTCTGCTAGATATGGCTGGTTGGGTGCTTTCTGATGTATACACCCCAGACCATGTGTGGTGAAGAAGCTTACAAATGATAATAAAAAATGCTTCAGAAAATCATGGGAAATCTCAAACTGTGAAAAATATATGAAAGCTGAAAAAAAATTGGAAAATACAGACATGACGGACATGCATACTACATCTTTAGCAACATCATTAATAGAATTTTCTATGAATTCAGTACCTCCGCAGGGAACAGGATTATGTATGCATTGTATGTAAAAAGTTTTTTCTTAGTGTGTGAATTTCTACAGAGATTATGTAGATATTATTTTTCTTATTATTGGCCCTTGTCAAGGGTGAGTACAGGTGTAACAGCATTTTGCTGTTTATGCAAGGTAATTTTGAGAGTATGGTCTTCCTAAGTATTCACTTATATGCTCTTTTCAGCCAACCATAATGATTGACTAGATATTTTGTCAAGTAAATCAATCATTAAGATGAAGTATAAGCAACAGAATAAGTATCTTTTTCTTCTATATGATGTGTTCCTTCAGAATGTAAGCAATCGTGGCTCTCTACAACTTCTTTTTTTTTTACTATCTCTCCAGTTTCCTTTTCTGTCATTCTTTTACACAAGCTCATTAGGCAGGCTACTCACTGTTTTCCGCTGCCTCTTTTACCTTCAATATGTCCAGTGAGTGTTGAATTTTCCAAGACTTCTTTCCTCATTGTGCATCTCTGAAATCCTAACTGTTTGTTTCTGATTTCAAGTATAAGTATCTGTTTAGTTTCCATTTTCCTTACATTCTTGCTTAGATGCTCTGTTGATGGTATTTCCAACATCCCTTTTATATCACCAAGTTTCCTCTTTATCTGCAAGGAAACTGTTCAGCATTTCTTGCCATATGAGAGGATTGATACTATATAGCAGTTTAGCTTTTGGAATGCTTCTTTTGACATTCCAATGCATGTTTGGATTTTGAGATCTCATTTTCTATTCGCTGTTAAAACAGTTCCAAGATTGTAAAAATTTTGTACTTGTTTGATTTTGATATCTCCAATTTGTAGTTTAGATCTTGGATTTTTTCACTTGCTGATAGATATTTATTATCTTCTCTTTTTACAGTTGATGGTTTGTTCTACCTTCACAAAATGCTTACTACCTTGCCTCAGAGTACCTGCAGTTTTCTTTCTGTGTTTGATATCAACACAGTATGACCTGCATATCTAAACTTATTTATAAATGGAACTTTGTCTGTCTGTCTGTGTGTGTCTGTTACCTATAGACTCTGAAACGGCTGAACCAATTTTCTTGAAAATTTACACAGTTGTACTGTAAGCATCTGCGAGTGTTCTGAGCTAGGTTTTGTGTTAAGGCACCCCCAATAATATTGTAAATTGGTAATCAAAAAAATCGGGTTATAGAAGGAGTGGTTCGATTTTAATCAAATTTGATACACTCATAGACAAAGACTAAGAAACAATATTCAGAAGTTTCAATGTTGCAGTTCTTACAATAGTGCAGGAAATCGATAAAATATATATATATATATATATATATAAAAGGCAAGATGTTTGTGTGTGTGTCTGTTTATCTGTCTGTATGTCCTTTATACAAATCCACAATTTTTATCCGATTCTCACCAAACTTCACACAAATATTCTTTAGGTTGAGTCTGAGCTCCAGGATCATGGATTAGTTTTAAAGCTTTCATTACACCCGAGCAATGCCGGGCTATACTGCTTGTCTTGTGATATTGGGACTGTGGTTGCTAATAACAAGTCTCAGTAATACCAATTTCATATTCTATGTTAAACCACTTGGTACGTCTAATTTAATTCAACATCTGATTTTTCTTTTTGTGATGTTCTGACTTCTGCTTTATTTTCAGATCCATTTGCTTTAAATTAATTTTACAATAATTTGTTAAACATGTCAGCTGAGAGAAGAATAGGATAAAAAGGTCTGTATGAAAAGAAAAAAAAATTAACAAAGATCATGTTAGATTAATCTTGTTTGTCAGAAAATTACTTTCTTTGTTAAAATACAACATTTGAAATTTTGGCTCAAGTACAGACCTATGACCATGGTAGGAAATTTCATCCTTATAAATGGGACTTTCCTTGCACTTTTAACATAATACAGATTGGTTAAATAAAATAAAGACAAGAGGAAAACTGTATTTTAAATCACCTACGCGTTTCGTCCTGTGATGGACTTTATCAAGGCAAAAAGATGAAATGAGCTTTATTTTAAATTATGTATCTATAAACAAACAGTGTTGGCAACCACAAAAATGCTCACAAATCATTTCAAAAGATTAACAGAATATTTTAGTTTTTAGAATTTCTTCATGTGTAGTGTAAAGTCACGAGATATTAAAATGAAGGGATTTAAAATACAGTTTTCCTCTTGTTTTTATTTTATTTAATCATCCTGTCCTTAATCTCAGATCATAACTGAGTCTATTTTTACAGATTGTAAACATATTGTAAACATTTTACAGATTGTAAACATTTCTTTTCTCTTCCTTTACTAGATTTGTCAGTTTTCAGTTATTCTTTTTATATAATAATGTTCAAAATGAATTTGATGACACAAGATTTAATGATCATCTTACCAAAACAGAATCAGCAATATTATTGGTCATCCTGATCTGGCAGCTTGGCTTCAGTCACTTACCCACCACCATAAAGTTGCCTCCCTGTGCCTTTTTATAAATACATTTTTTTTATAATCATATCACCCCAAGCAAGGGATTTTACTGCTACTGTTTTGCAGGGGGGTTACATAAAAGTAAAGTTATGAGAAAGAGTGACAGATTATAGGGGGTGTCAGGAAGTGGGTAAGAGAAAAATGAGAATACTAATGAGAGTGGAGTGGACAAAAAAAAAGGAGCATGGGAGAGAGGATGCGGGTTAGTGAGATAGGAGATGACTATTAACTTTACATTTAAATTCTTCAAGATTGTAGTTGTCAGGGAAGCAAGTAAACGGAAGGGAATTCCGCAGGCAGGAAGTGTGAGAAAAGAAATTACTTTTATGCTAATTGTTTACATGAGCTTTTTGCTAGATTTTATGGATTTAAGCTAGACTGGCGTTGAGATCTCATCAATTTATAGTTGAGCTGGCTGCATATAGCTGCAAGATCTATGCTAACCGTTTCTTTTCACACACTTTCCATTTGTGGAACTCTCTCTCAGCTCCATACTTTCCAGCCAACTTTAATCTACAAAAATTTAAATGTAATGTTAATCACTATCTATTGTCCTTCTCAATATTCTTTTCTCTTTCTCCTCATCATTTACGTTTCTTTTCCTAATTCTTCCACACCCTGTAACCCCACTTGTGTCTTTGTGGATTCACTGTCTTGCATAAGGTAATACTGATTAAAAAAATATTCCTGAAGACTATATTAACACAATATGTTCAGTTTTAACAAGATTTACTTGGGTAAAAGAATTATTGCTGATAAATAGCTGAAAGATGCTTTTCAAAAGCTCCACAAATTATCAAGAAATAGGAAGATTTTATGAGACACAAAGAAAAAAGTGTAAAACTGTTATATAATATTGTTCCTTCTATTTGGTAGTGAATTGCTGAAAACTCTCTTTTCAGATGAAGAACAGGCTTGAGGCAACAAAAATGTGATTCTACGGAATGATGTGGAGAATTCTTCGACTGAACATGTCATAAGAATGTTTTTAAAAATGAAAATAAAAATAATATATACGTGAAATTAGAAATCAACAGTTGAAATTTCTTGGACACATAAAGAGGGCTTGGAGAATTTGATACTCACAAGACATACTTAAAGCAAAATGGAAAGAGAGAAACAGTAATCTACCTCACAAGCTTGTGTAAATGAATGGAAAGACAGGCATACATAATTAAGAAAAAGGGCTTGGAGAATTTGATACTCACAGGATATACTGGAGGCAAGAGAAGCAGAGGGAAATAGTGAGTAAGCTATCTAACAAGCTTGTGTAAATGAATGATAGAAAAGGAAGTTGGAAGGATGCTCAAAAGGCCAACCGTAAGAATCATATATGAGACGAGTAGAGTTTATTTTGAAAGATGTTTTTTGTCTTGTTTTGTTGAGTTTTGATAGTAATTCACTCCCTAACATTTTATTATAGCTTTGCTAGCATATTAGCACAAATGTAGAAATAACTTTCTTGCTTGACTATTTACGAATTAGCTGAAAAGAAATTTGATAATAATAATAATGAAAGTGACTTAAAGAATAATTATAAATTATGTGAGATTAGATGACATTTTAAACAACATTTCTGAAATAGTCTGTAGAAATGTGTCAAAAATTAGAAACTGTTTTATGTTGAACTATGAAAGGAAAAACTAAAAGCATTAATCTTTCTGAAGAATGAGATACTTTGAAGAATAAAAGCTCAGGTGAAAAATACGGGTCTCCAAGGATCAGATGGGTTGGAAAAAGAAATCAATGCTAGATTGTTTATATAAATTCCTTGAGATTAACTTTGAGAAGATAAACTCAGAAAATAAAAATTCTTATTATTGTTTTTAATATTATTAATATTTTTAATTTTCAGTTCTAATCATAACATTTTACAGATTTCTTTGACTTGAAGCAATAAGTAGTAAAAAAGTGAACACTTTCTCAAAGATACTTTTAAATTTTTTTAAAAAGTTGATAAAAGAAAGTTGAATTGTCAGTTTTTTTTAATTTTCTTTTTTTTACTTCAGTTTGAAAGATTCTGATAACCCATGCATTTGTGTCTGTAATTGTTTTAGTCTTCATTTAAAATAAATTTGAAAGAAAAAAATATTTAAGTTGGAAACAAATTTAAGTCATTGATAAATGCAAAATAAACAGACACTTGAAGAACCTTTCATGTGCTGATTAATAGTAGAAAGAAGAAAAAAGACAAAACTATGCCACATATTTTTTCTTTAAATTCTTCTTCTGAAATAAATATTTTTTTAGTCTTTTCTTTGCCTTCTTACACAAAATGTGAAATCTATTCTTCCGAAATTTATTGATTTAACACTTACATTCTGAAACATCGAAAAACACACACACACACACACACACACACACACACATATATATATATATATATATATATATTGCCCTTCTGCATGATCTTTTCTCACCTCCACATTACTCAGTCATTATTGACTTATAGTTCTTGATTAGTATGCACATCTTTTTGTTCAATAACCATCTTTTTTTATGGTTTCATTACATTTTTTTAATCTGTTTTTCTTCTCCACAACAGATTTTTTTTCTCTCTGACTTCATTCTTATTGATTTGCCCTCTAAATTATTTGTCTGCATTAAAGATAACAACAAGGGAGTTTTTGATTCTCAATCAAAAGTTAGAACACTGAATTCTATGTTCAAGGACCAAATTTTCTTTTATTTTTGCAACTATTTTTTTTTTAAGTAGAAGATTTTATTTTCTAAAGTTTTTTTTTTTAAAATAGCTGATTAACAAACTCATTTGAGAAAATGAATTATTTTGAAATATATTTTTTAAAATAAAAATAACCAGAAAAAATATATAAGGCTGTGGAGCAAGGAAAAAAAAAAGAAAAAAAAAAACAGACAAATAAGAATTTTTCAAAGTTTCAAAATTTAAATACCGTCAGTTAATTTATAAAAATTCAGAATTAAGATCTATGTGTATTTGGGCAATATTTGGATATTATCAGCAAGTTTATAAAAACTCAGATATAAAAAGCATTAAAATATGTGTGCATTTGGGCAATATTTTTTATTGGTCAATGAGAGAGTTAATAAAACAGAGAACTATTGATATTTTGAACAAGTATAGGAGTTTCAAACTTTATGAGCCATATCTAACCATTCAACATGAATGTCTTTGGAATCTACATATCTAATTAACCCTTACTCATAAAAGCTTTCATGCTTCATCACATTCTGAGCAAGAAAAATTGGATCAAATTTTCAAAAGTCATCAGAGAACTGATAGTTCTTATACACTGTCCTCTAACCACTGATTTTGATTATTTAGTTATGAGAAAGCAGCAAGAATAGTCAGTGCAACCAACACTTTCCATAGATTTTCTTCAATTGAAAACATCTGCAATTACAACTTTGACCGTTCTGATAAAGGCCATTTCAAAGTCTAGTACAAGGGCTCAATGAGGTTCAATCTTACTATTAATTGGTTTTTACAAGACTTACAGTCATGACTGCTACAGGTAAAATAATTTTGAAGAAGCAGGAACAAAAATAAAACTTGTCTTTCTCTTGAAAGAACTAAAAACAAGCCACTTCCAAACAAAGTCATCTGATATGACAGTGAATGCTCACAGTTGAAAAAAAGATATGAAACAACAGAAATGAGCTCCTACAGAAGGATGCTGAGAATACTATGGACCAAACACGTGAGCAACAACAAAGTTTTAGAGAAAATTAAAAAAAAAGGACATTTTCACTTAACATCAGGAAGAGGCAGTTGAAATTTCTAAAACACATAATGAGGAAAGAGGGCTTGGTAAATTTGATGTTCACAGGACAGTTTGAAGGTAAGAGGGACAGAGAATAACTATGCATAACCTGGCAAGTTTGAATAAATGGTCGTGAAAAAAAAAGTTTAGGAGATATAAAAACACAAAATTTATTAACATCTACAAAGTATAGGAAATTGTAGAGAGCCATGAGCGCTTATGGACTGAAGACATATATGGCACAGAAAAGAACTAAAATATTGCTAGTTGGAAAAAAAGATGCATATTTATTTTTTATTCATTTATTTTTTTTTTTACTTGTGAAAATTTTTGGCATTCATTATTTTGCTAGCTTTTAAAAGAAAAGAATTGTACAACAACAACATACAAAGAAAATAATGACAAACAGATTTTCTCTAAAGAATGTTTAGAGCAATTTTACTTTTCACTGAAATAAATGTTTTTAAGTAATAATAATTGAACTGGTATAATTTTCAACTTTATAAAGATTAAATAAAAAAGCTTGGATCTTTAATAGTCCAAGGAAAACACCTAAACAAAGGCATTTTGGCAAAGTTTAACCTTACTGCCCACAAAAATACAGTGTGTCAAAAGAACAGTTATTCCATTGACATTATTATTACTGCAAACACTTGACTTCCTTGGCAATGTTTATTTACATGGTTATAAAAATACGTGAAATACAATACAATATTTATTATTTACCTTTTATAAAAATTTGAATATTTACCATTTTATAAAGAAATAAATTTGAAAAGAAATCTTTTTATTTAAAGATTTATGAAAAAGAAATTATAAAAAGATCAAAATATGCAAGAACAAAGGATATTTTCAGCCTATTTTAGCAAATTTATGTGGTGAGAGCAAATGAATGAAATACCTGAAAAATGTGTTCTTTTGAAATGTACAATTTTGTATCTGTGTATTTGGGATATTTTTATAAATTTATAAATAAAAAATGCTTTTCTTATTTCTTCTTTTTTATAAAATGGTAAATAATATTTAAATCTTTCATTTTAATCATTTCTGTAAATAAGCAATCTAATAGTGTTTAATATTTAGTGTTTAATAATGTCAATTCTCAAGAATAAAAGAAAATATATTTATCGACTTTCATTTTTTATTAAAATCCTAATGATTGCTTTTAAAACAGTGAACATTGCCAAGGGAGTCAAAAGTTTATATAGTAATAATTGTGGCATCAAGGAAATAACTTTTTGACACAGTTTTTTGGGGGCTTTTTTTTGTCCACAAATGTTCAACATAGGTAGGATTTCATGCTGCCATTTTATAGTAAAACAATAACTATAGTCTTTTACGGGATTTTGCCAAAATGTTTGTTTTTGTTTTGTCAGTAGCAGACAGGAAGAAAATTAGCTGCTAGTAATATCATTTAAAAAACATTACTTTGATTTTGTTGTGACATGAATTTAAAAAAAGTATTCCAAACTGGTGTATTTTTGTTAAATGGTGGGGGGGTGTCAGTTCATCCCTTAGCAGCTTGTGTTACTTCTGCTTCTCCTAGTCCCGAACTAGTGAGCTTTTCTCAATGTTTGCACCTATCCACCAACTACTCACACATGATGCTTTCAACTTTTAGAAGAAATTAGAAATTCTACAGCTTTGATTGCTAGGCAACAACCTCATTTAGTATCTCTCGACATTGAGTGGCTGTTGGGCCTTTTATTTGAAGAAAAATAGCAAGAAAAAATAAAAACAAATTTTTTTCAGCATTCCTGTATTTTATTTTGTTTAAGTATAGTAAAAATTCAACTCAGAAACAGTAAAAAAATTGGGAATGATCAAAATCTGTGAAGATATTGTGAATGATCAACATTTGGGAGGGTATTGGGAATGGTCAAAATTCATGAAGGTATTGAGAATGGTCAAAATTTGTGGGGGTATTGGGAATTGATTAAAATTTGTGAGGGTACTGGGAATTGATCGAAATTTGTGAGGTTTCTGAGAATGGTCAAAATTTGTGAGGGGACTGAGAATGGTCAAAATTTGTGAGGGGACTGAGAATTGATCAAAATTTGTGAGGGGACTGAGAATTGATCAAAATTTGTGAGGGGACTGAGAATTGATCAAAATTTGTGAGGGGACTGAGAATTGATCAAAATTTGTGAGGGGACTGAGAATTGATCAAAATTTGTGAGGGGACTGAGAATTGATCAAAATTTGTGAGGGGACTGAGAATTGATCGAAATTTGTGAGGGTACTGGGAATGGTCAAAGTTTGTGAGGTTTCTGAGAATGGTCAAAATTTGTGAGGGTGCTGGGAATGGTCGAAATTTGTGAGGTTTCTGAGAATGGTCGAAATTTGTGAGGTTTCTGAGAATGGTCAAAATTTGTGAGGTTTCTGAGAATGGTCAAAATTTGTGAGGTTTCTGAGAATGGTCAAAATTTGTGAGGGTGCTGGGAATGGTCGAAATTTGTGAGGGTGCTGGGAATGGTCGAAATTTGTGAGGGGACTGAGAATTGATCGAAATTTGTGAGGGTACTGAGAATTGATCGAAATTTGTGAGGGTGCTGGGAATGGTCGAAATTTGTGAGGGTGCTGGGAATGGTCGAAATTTGTGAGGGTGCTGGGAATGGTGAAAATTTAAAACTGGAGATGCTTTCTTCTTTTTGTTTTGATGAACCATGCATCAAGTTGACCATTTGTGTTTGGTAAGGATCAACTGAAAACATTGCTTGGGATTAATATATTGTCATCTCTCAAGTTTCTTTTTTATTCTATGCATGATATAAAATGTAAACCAACAAAATAAAACTAACTACCAAATGATATTTAACAAATTTACATGAATTGTTGTTCAGTACAATTTTAACGGATTAATTTCATAAAACTAGTCATCTTCTTTTGGTATTAATAGCCTTGTATAAAAATTGCACAATACTAAAGACACCTGCAAATGCTCAACAATAGTTTCCTTGAATGCTGTCATGAATTTCCAGATTCAGACAGCATATTATGAAAGAATTACTTGTCTGGATTAGCAGCAATTACCGTTTTTTAAAAAATTAACATCCCTAGAGTCAAGTATAACACCTGTCCTTATATATATTGTAATATGTGAATCCAGTATCCTATACAATCATCCTAAAACCTGTATTATCCTGCACATCTCTTCCTCTCACCCAGGGGAGCCAAATAGCTATAGGTTTTGTTCTTCTTCAGACGTTCACATAAACAATAGAAAATAAAGTAAGGAAGGTTAAGATAGAGGAAAAACAACAAAAAATGCCTAATATCATCGTAATTTTTTTTATGAAACAGATTCTATGTGGAAGAAATCTAAAAGAATGAAAGACTGATGGCACAAAAGAAGAGAGAATGGAAACTAAGAGAGAAGAAACAATAAAAAGACAAGGTTAACAAAGATAACAGGCTGGAATTGGAAGCAAAGAAGAAAATAAGAAAGAAAAATAAAAAGGTAGAAAAGGAAAGAATATGTGAAAGAGCAAAACAATGTAAAAAGAGATAAAAAAAACGATGTTGGAAATGATGATACAAAAGAAATACAAACGGAAAGAATGGATGAAAGAAATAAAAGTGTGGAAAAGTGAGAAAATGAATGGAAATAAAAAAGAAAAGGCAATAAAGAAAAGTAATCAAATGAATGAAGAAATAATGAAGCAGAAGAAAAAAAAAAGAATAAAATAAAGAAATTTGTGAACAACAGAAGAGAAAAAAAAATCTAATCTACAGGAAAGCAGAAAAATAATAATACCTCTGAAGAATTTTCTTTCTAACCTTTCTAGTTGAGTGAACCTGCCTCTGAGAGAACTTACAATGTATTGATATCAGCAGAGAACAGAACACCTATATGAGGGCCACAGGCAAGATAGCCAACCACTTCAAGTAGAAGAGGCTTCTTTGAAATGACACCTTACTCTAATTGTTCCCTTTATTGGATTGCAAACACTTCAAGTTTCAAAAAACAGACAAAGAAATAAGAGGGAAACAAACCAGCTTGGAACATGAGTATTTAAAATGAAATAGAGAGGACAACAGCAACTAAATAAGAAGCCTTCATACACAATAGTACTAATGAAAAAGAAGCTAGCAGGTACCAGAAAACATAGGTAGTATGGCCAACTGCACATGAAGAGAAGGTAGAACAATTCCCAACCCTCACTACAATGACCACCTTTCAATGAATTATGTCTCAACACTGATACATTTCACTGTTACACCTGATTATATTGGCTCCAAAGTGGGTAGAGATACATAATACATTAGAGACACATGAGAAAGAGTTTCTTTTTTTGGTTGTTTGTATTTTGTTTTAAATTCTCTCGTATTACTCTTTTCATGTTCCCAATGACTGTCTTCATTTCAGAAGAGCTCCCGAGGCAAAAGAAAGGCTTGGATGAAACTTGCAGCCCAACAAAGAAGGACAAAAGACTTAATCTTTGCAGGCAAAATCCTATTGGTTAGTCATTTTTCCATACTTAAGTGATCAACTGCAGGTTTCTTTTCTGTGAGGGAGGAGTCTTCTCTTTTCTTTTTGTTGTAATCTTCTGGTTATTCAAAGATGAGAAAGTTAATAACAACTTGAAAAGGAGAAAAAGTGGGTGAGCAAAAGAAAGGAAAAGCAAGATAAATTAAGAAACCTGGTGAAATTGAGGCAAAAAGAAGATTTGAAGTCTTTTTAGATTGAAAATAAGGTGTATAAGAAATGAAGTTGCATGAAAACTGATGAAAAAATTATAGTAAAGGAGAAATGAAGGAAAAGTGAATAAGTTTCTGAAAGAAGAAACATGTAGATTCAAGTGATATATAAAATCATAAGTGAAAAAAACAATTTCTTTTTTAACTGAATCCAACTTCTTTGATCTTAGAACTAAACTTACACACACACATTATATATATATATATATATATATATATAAGAGAGAGAGAGAAAAAGAGAGAATTAATCTAAGCAAAAGATTGTTACTTAGCAGATTGATATTACCTTCATCATCGCAACTCCAGAGTTTTGTAGGTGGATTTTATCTGTCTACTCTTCAGGGGAATTTCCCAACTTACTCTTAATATTTCCCAATTTTTATATTGTTTCAAGTTGTTCATGTCTGTGTGAATGTATGTTTGTGTGTATATTTTCTATTTTTGATTGGATTGTTCTTTGTTTCCTGTATAGTGTGTAGGTCCTTTTGTTTAGGTTGATATCTAAAAAATTTAATATTTTTTATTGAACTTTGTATCTATTCTAAATTCTAGGATTTTAAAGGTTTTTATTATTTGTTTCCTTATTTTTTTCTATAGTTCAAAGTTTTCATGTAATGTGATTTGTCATTTAGGACTTCATCAAACTAAAGTGATGTTTCTGTTGACATGACTACATATGTAAAAACACCCACCCACATGTATGTATATATATATATATATATATATATATATAGTCATCTACATACAAGCCTATTTTGCTACATCACAGCTCATCAGTGTGGCTAGACATTCAATGGCTTCCAGCCGATTTGTTGTCAGTAAGAGAGCCTACCCCTAAGCTATCAGCGCATGGCTGAGAGAGGAAGAGATTTTAATGTGTTATATATATGTGGTGTATACACATGCCAGAAGCCGAGAGAACTCAATTCATAACTGATGAGTAATGCATAAGTCACAGAAGCGGCAACTGTTTTTAAAATCTTCTCCTTTTAGGAGCTCAGTCAGATAATGAGAGCATAATTAGTCATCCACACAATTTGATAACAAGAGCATAAATAGTCATCTATCTATCTATCTATATATATATAGATATATAGATGTGTGTATATATATATATATATATATATACACAAACAAAAATTCAGTTAAAATTTTAAATTCTCAACATCCCCTCTCCTTCATACACCTGTGTAATTGCAGCAATGTAAATATCACTTTAGTCCAATCAAGTCCTAAAGGACAAATTACATCACATAAAAACTTTTCAAATGACATCATAAAGAATGAAACACAGCACACAAAAATCTTTTTCACCTTGCCACAATTTTCCTTAAAATAATATAAAAAGAAAGATAGATATATAGATAGATAAAATTGTCACATGTGTCTGTTTATGCATATAAATTCTGCTTTGAATCATTAAACATTGAAGATGACAACAATAATTTATTATAATAATCCAAAATTTGACAAATGAAACAATGGAAAACATATAAATTTTAAAGACGAACTTTTATAAGTTTTTAGACTAATATTGACTACTTCACTTTGAAATTAATATTCCATCTGTTAATATTTTAATTTACCTCTTTTAAAAGCCTAATTAAGTTGACTTTATCTGAAATGAAATTATTCAAAACAAGTTAAATGGAAAAGGGTAAAAATAATTTCAAACAACTATTGCTATAAAAATTTGTTTTCTTCTTAAATTACATTTTAAGACTGTTGGTATTATAAGCTGAAGAAACATGTTTTATTCTTGACTGGATGGTTTAAGAAAAAAAATTTTAATTTATAAAGCAGGAGGTATTTTTTTATTTATTTGTGAACAATAAAAACAATTTTGTGATAAAATATGTCATTTCTATGAACTGAATTTGAGTAATTGACCTAATACAAATAAGAATGTAAACATAGAAAGTAGAATTATTAAGTTGTTTGTATCTCAAACTAAAATACATAATTATAATATGAAATACATTAAAATGAAATTTAATGTGCAGTTACTTAAGGTACATATGTGTGATTATATATATACACACACACAGGTAAGGTTTGTTTTGTGTCCCTCTGCAAAAGTAGCTTGATCAAACATTAACTTTTCTTGGGAGTCCTTTTTCGGATGGGTCAAGAACTTTTCAGCAATACTTGTATATGCATAAATGCCACACACATATATATAAGGACAATTCATGTAATAGTTACCAATGAAATCGCTAAGGTATGTTCAAATTTCAGTTGATTCTGTTTTGTTGACTTTGTACTAATACCCTTGGAAAAGGCAAGAACTCATCTTTCTCCACTTACAGGTTAAGTAGCAGAGCAAAGTGGGCTTCCATTTGGAGACTTTGTATTATACTGGGCACCATTTTCCTTTTATCAATTCTTTCAAAAAGCATGATTGTAATTGATGGGCGAGTCCCTCATCTCTCTCTCTCTATTATATATATATATATATATATATATATATATATATATATATATAACAACTGATATCCTTGGATGAGTGGGTGAGCGGATGGAGTGATTGATAGTGTCTGTCTATAAAATGATGCTGAAGGTAACACTGCTTAGCTAGGTTACAAATCATATATATATATATATATATATATCTCATCTCACATTTAGTCACAACATGTTTTACTAATACATAAAATAAATACTTAGTGAAAGTTAAACGTTTATTTATTATTTATTTGCTAAATGATAGCAACATTTATGCAGGGAAGATGAAAGTTCATTCATATAAAATTGTTATTAGAAAGGAATTTGAAATTATTAGGCCAATCTTATATAGATTCTTATTATGTAGTTATATTTCTGATATGTTTTCATAATATTTGCTTTTATTCTTCTTATATATGATTCCTTATTATATGGGTATATATTTCTTAATTAGCAGTGAAAGTGTTGAATGTCATTTGCATATAGTTTTGTATAAAAGGATAAAAATAACTGAAAAAAAGGTTAAAATGACCAAAGTGACTCAAGCAACGAAAATGTTTGATTTTTCATTTGTGATATAAATTTTTGTTTTCTCATTTTCTTTTAATAAAACTTTGTATCATTACAATCTAAACTCTTTTTAATCTAAAACTCATGGCTTAGTGTTTATTGTAAGTGAAAAATAAAATAAAAAAAACTGATTTACAAACATCATGGATTAAAATTACAAGGAAGTAAAAAGATTGATTCATTTCGAAGGAGCATCGATATTCAAGATAATTATGTCAAGTTGATAAAAATGCAATATACACTGGGTTTGGAAAGGTGAAGTTATTTGAAAATTGTAAAATGATTGAAGTCCATCACGTAAACAGGATGCTAGGTGATAGAAAGACGACAATATGAAATCTCAATTAAGATGGGCGACATGTCTTGCATAGTTAAGGTGGAGGAACAGAACAGAGGTGATTTACAGTTAATGCACTTGATGTGACATCTGATAAAGCTAGTTCCTCTATCCATCTGTTAAAAGAATCAGTAGACATGCCAGGGAGAGTGATAAAAAAAAAAAGAAAAAGCAAAAGAAACACTGGGTCCAGATGTGTGCTAAATGTTTTACAAACTCTTCTCTTTCCCAACACAGGCGGAGGAAGAAGTAGAAAAAAATCACTGCTTTATACTGATTTTGAAATAATTACAACTTCTATTTTCACCCCCATGGTTAGAAGCATTCATGACACTTAAATCCCTATATGAGGCCTTCTGTTACCATGTAACCCAGTACTACCTGCCACATGTTTGGTTCATCAGTCTCTAAAGTGGTTCCTCAACTAGAATTTTCTGGTGAGTTTGGTTGCTAGACTCTCAGCAGGATTATAAAAAAAAAAAAGGCATGTTAAAAGACATTATCACTATGTATGTAGTCAGTGCAATGATGACACAGCCAGTGACAAGGTGATGTTTGGTGATGCCTGGGACCATCTCCTTGACTGTATAGCCCAAATGCCTCAAATAGAGGGGCTTAGTACTGAGAAATGTGAGAAAGGAAGACATTTTAAATAAGTAAAAATGCGTGAAACATGAAATAGATACTTTAGTCAAATTAAATATAAAGTAAATTTTTATTTCACTCTTTGATTGGATGCCCTCTTGATATGAATGTCTGGGGCTGTCACACACTCTGCCTCCACTTATGCATGCTACAAGACATAGCATTGCTGGGCAGAGTGCATCTTAGACTGATATCAACATCCACAACAAAGGGTTTGCTTTAGAGAATCAATGACTATGTGTTCTTGACCAATGTGAACTTTCAAGTTAAAGAACTTTGGCTGTGATTTAACCTGGAGATATATGGGCTCTGCTAGGTCTACTTGTTCAAGGCTCATTAATTAACTTATAGTGGGGGTAGAAGAGGTGGATTCATACATTTCTCAATGGTATTTGTGCATTAGTGAATATAATGAACCCAACTGTAATTAGAACTCTGTCCTCTGATTAACAATTCTGAGTCATTATCTATTACATCACCCATGCATCTAAGCTTAAAACACCTGTTATTCCCAAGTTTTCCCAGTATTATTAAAATATTAAAATTTCCCATATAACATTATTTTTTTCATATGACATAATTTCTTATTGCCATAAACCTTATTTTTGCATTTGACTTGCTATCCTTAATTTGTATTTTCTTAAACATTGAAATTAATAGCAATCAGCCATACATGAATTCCTGTTTGATTTTTAACATAGGGTAACTGGACAGGTTCAATTATGTAGTGATCATAGAACCACAGCTAGTCAAGCGGCTGATGACAATTAAATTACCTAGACCTGGGTGCAAAACATATAAAAATAGCCATATTACACAAGAGAGAATGTAAATTTCAAAGGTAAAAACTGATATAAGAAAATATATCAATTCAGGATTTGTTAAATTTGCTGATTACAATTCCCAGATCATTATAATAGTGAGAATAGGGTTTAGGAGAGATATCAAAACCACAAACTTTAATGAGAGCTATAAAGGACAAGAAATTGTTGAGAGATATGATCACCAATGTCTTGATGGGGTATGGAATGTAGAAGTTATTGTATAAACAGTACACTATATAAGTTTTATCTTTGTTCTTTTTTTACAATACTATATGTTTACAAATTGAGTTATAAATTTTCTGAGTACATAAATATATGAAACTAGCAGTATAGGCCGGCGTTGCTCGGGTGTAATGAAAGCTTTAAAACTAATCCATGCTCCTGGAGCTCAGACTCTTTGGACATTGGCACAAAAGACTAAAAAGCAATAGTTGTTTCCAGTTAAAGCAAAACCATAGACTGAAAGAAAAATGAATGGATGTAAGTCAAATTTTGATTTCCTGGTATCAATATCAAATAAGTTTTTTCGTCATAAACTGAATTTTGAAGGCTAAATAAGTCCTCTGAGTAAATGGTATCATGGCTGAGACTAAGAACTACAATTAAACCTACTTAGAGCCAAATCCAAAGCAAAAACTAAAATAAAAGGGCTGAAAAAATACAGACATACAGACAGATAAACAGACACACACACACAAACATCTTTCCTCTTTTATATATATATATATATATATAATTGATTTTCTGCACTATTGTAAGAACTGCAACCTTGAAACTTCTGAATATCGTTTCTTATGTCTTTGTCTATGAGTGTATCAAATTTGATTAAAATCTGATCACTCCTCTATCGCCCGATTTTTTCAATTATTGATTTCTGATATTTATCAGGGGTACCTGGACATAAAACCTAGCTAAGAACACTCACAGACACTTATAGTACAACTGTGTAAATTTTCAAGAAAATCAGTTCAGCCATTTCGGAGTCTATAGGTAACGAACACACACAGACAAAGTTCCATTCATAAATAAGTTTAGATACAAGTGGAAATCCTTTTCAAAGCTATATGGTTAATTTTTAGTCAAATCTATGGTGAGATTTTAAACAGGAATAACAGAAAACCAAGTTAGACTATAGCTACCTTGTATATACTCAGGAAGATGTTAATTTAAATATAGTCTGAAAACAGCAAGTTGAATGAAGATACTAGTTTAAATAAGCTGGTGAGTAACAAAACAAATCATTTTATCACTTTTTTGTTGGCTAACTCAATTTCAGGCTTATCTCCCTTTGTCAGAGGGATTTAATTCTTTCATTTATATCTTTACTGTAGACAAATTGGGAAATAAGAAATAAAAAACAAAATGATTCAGTAATGGAAACAAAGCCTCTTTAGAAAAGAAGAACAACGAAATTAGCCAAGAAAACAGACTAGTTTTCTTTTGGATTTAACTTTACTTTGAATGCCAAATAAAGTTTGGAAATTTTATAGGATTTTAAGAAATAAATGGAAGGCAAATGAACTGAATAAAAAAATAAAGTAATCCAAGTATTTTTACTTTAATTCATACTGTAATTGTTATCCAACTTACCTTTGTAACTATTCGAGTCCAATTGTAACAATGACAAGATTCATACCGCTACCAAATTCACAAAGACTTTTAAAATATTATCCAAATAGCACAACTTCTTTGAGTACTCAATCTTATTAACATTTTGGCTGATTCATTCTTCGTCTTTCTCCTGTGCATAATTTATAAGGAAAAAAAAAAAAAAAAAAGAGGAAAGTTGTTTCTAACAGAAAAATGATGACAGGAAAATAGTGGTTATTAATTCTTATGGATTGTTGATTAATTTGATTTTTGTATGGCTTATCAACCATTTGCAAGTTATTTAAACCCAGAAAACATTTTCAGATTGTAAGAACTTTTCTTCTGAAGATGATAATAGTTTAGCAATACAAGTCATATCAATTAACACATAGCTGGAGGAGAAGTGCTGGATTCAACGATATTTGCAAGTCAGTGAATATAATTGGAACTTGACTCTGCAATTAACCATTCTGAGCCATTATCTTTTGCACCCCTACACATTTTAACTTACAGAACCTGGTAATTTCAAGCAGTTACCCATCTAGGTTTAACTTTGGTTATCATAAAGGAACCAGTGTTTCAATGGTCATTAATTCAGGCATCTCATAGGAATATATAAAAACAAGCCTATGATTTTTTTTTCTGTCTAAATTTATGGAGTAAAAACTTATTTACATTATTTACGAGATGACTATTGTCTTCATCTTTGTTATTATCATAATGTCATAGTGGTTGTGCTCTCTAGCCTTTTTCAGGAGCTTGATGACTTGGATAACCTTCAGGGAATTTCAAATTGAACTCAGTATTTAATCTACAGTGTTAGATTATTCTTGATCTACTGAACATGTCTCGTCTAGTTCTTCATATTCGTCAGTTATTATTTGCTCTATTTTTACTGAGTCTAAGTTGACACTAACTTTTATACCTACACATTCGTTTGTCTACTTTTTTTTTTTTTTTTAAATCATATCCCCCCGAGCAAGGCATAACGCCACTGATGTGCAGGGGGCTACGTGAGAATGAAAAGATTTGGAAAAGAGAAAGCCGGAGACCACATCCTAAACAGGGAACAAGGGATGAGCCTCTACACCTGTACAATAGACGTGGGTGGTACTGTAGTTATTTTATGGATATATGCATAACATAGCATGTATATTGGTGCAAAAAGGGATATCAGCATGGTGAGTTTAAATTCTGTGGTCATTGCACTCACTTTTGAACTTTATACCCTTACAAAAAGTATGGATTTGTTCTCGTGGAAAGGGCCATGTTTGAATTCAAGTACAATTTGATCCATTCACCAGTTCAAATTTTTATAGATAAAACTTGTTTTACATCCTCATGGTTAAATCAACACCATTCCATATGTATATTTTGGTAAAAAGGTGTCCCTCTTTAAAAGTTTATTCTCAAAAACTGGTACTTTGTGGAACAGACTTCTTCATGGATATTTTCACGGACACTACAATCTTAACTTCCAGTCTATAAATTGTAATCCATCCACTATAAACCTCATAATCTTTACTTTGTACTTCCTTCTCTTACATTCATATCATGCACATCATTCAGTAATCCTCTACACTGAGTGACTCTTGTGCCTTGTATTATGTGAACTTTATTTTAAAAAATTGTAAAACAAGCAATTGGCCTTCAAATATACTGCCTTTGTCTTTTGCATCACTTGAGTGGATTTGCATAAACTTTTGGATAACAAGATGAAAATTAAGAGCAGAAATGAAAGAATTGCAGCACATTGTAACTTAGATCAAACTAAGACTATATTAGTGCAGAAATAAAAAAATAAAAAAAAAAAGGAGGAAAATCATATGGGAGTTAATTTTCAAATATTGCCCAGTGGAAGTAAAATGATATTTTCAGGTTAGCCTTCAGTGCATGTGATGAAAAATAATTGTTTTGCTTAATTTTTTCTTTCAGAGCCTTATGTAAAAAGGGATAATATTTGCTATCGTTGATTATGAGAAAAAAGCTTAACTCTTTCCAGTAAGATTAACTCAACATTTTGTAAAACTAATTGAGCTTTTTCAAAAGCTCAGAAAAAACAAATTCCTTAAATTTTTATTGAAAGAGGTAGGGACACAAGTTAATACAGCTGGCAACAACTCTCAGAAATTAAAAAGAGAACATTTATTCCAATTCCATTGGGAACAAAGACTGAAGAATTTTCTTCAACTTCCTGATTACCCAAAAAGCAATTGCATCTCTTGCTTCTCATTCCAAAGAAAGAACAATTCCTAAGGTAAATGAGCCAAAGCCTTGAAATTCCTTTATAATTTACCAGACAGAATCAATGGAAGATAACGTGGCTGAGGGATGGCATTGAAAGAGTCAAAGAGTTGATCTTGGATTCAAGACTGGAAGTAACAGGGAACTATGTAGTTAGGTTGAGAATTGGCTTCTTGGATAGAGTTAGAGGTTTTCACTGTTAGGTTCTGTTGTGGAGTAGTTTTTGCACTGAAGGTTATAATCATGCTATGTCGGTTGCTAATCGACTTAACATACCCAAAATGTTAGGAACTTGGTAATCTTCCACTGAAAACTGACTCTTTAGTATTCGGCTAACTGCTGACTAATATCAACTGCCTAATAGTTCTACTGAACTCCACTAGAACTCTAAAGAACTCCTATGAACTTCTCAAAACTTCCTGTTAGCTCTTATTAATATAGGAGGGAGAATCCATTATCTGAGGAATAGGTGTGTTTCACCATAACAGGTTCTTATCTACTCAACACACCTATTCTATTGTGAATAGACTTTCCCACCTAATTTAAGTAGAAGTAGTAAGAGGAACGAGGGTCAGTCGATGTTGGATGATAGTAGTCGACATGTAGTTGAATACGAAAGTAGTCAGTGACCTGGCAAGATTACACTGCATGATACATATTATATCAAGTTCCTAACATTTTGTACGTCGAACCTATTAGGACCAACTTTAGCACAAATACTAGCCTCCACTGTGAAAATAACTACATAACAAATGAACAGGATGCTGAAAATGATTATGTTGCAGAAAAGATCACATCTAAAAAAAAATGGAAAAACTAAAAAAAAATAAATAAATAAATGAATTAATCATCAAAAAAATTTATTTTTTGTTTTTTTTTAACAACTTTTTGATATTCATTTTGTTATTTATTTTATTCCCCCATCAAAAGAGAGGGCTTATTTTTCCATTCTTGCTAAGCTTATAAAGGTAACAAACAGAAAATGCTGAGAATCAACATTTTGAATCTTTCATTCTTAACAATTTTTTTAAAAATTAATTCACTACAAAGCAAGGTGATAATGCCACAATGATACAAAAGGCTACTGAGAGTAAAAAAGAATTAGAAGACTTTAGAAAGAACAGAAACTAAAATTTAGTTTCTAAATTTAGTTACTAAATCCTAAACAGGAATCAAGGGATAAACCTCTCCTGTTCAAAAGACCATTTGTGCAGTATAGTTTATTCTATAATTTAAATGCAGAGATATTCTCAAGTCTTTTCTTTACTCAACAAACAAACATCTTTATGTGTAAATTCAGGAACCACCTGATGAAAATAAAATAACCAATATTCCAAGTGCTACTATCAAAATGCTAAATTTTCTCTTTGCAGTTGCTTTCTACTTTGTCCTAACAGAAAAAGACAACTTTCCTGTCCATTTAGCAATGCCATAACAATGGTTTTAATAATTCTTACAATAATAATAGCTTTCTAAAAATTATAAACAAAAATATCAAAATTTTTTCTCCCTCTGACTCATACCATTGACAAATCTTTCCATTATGATTTTTGTATGAATAGTTCATTAACAGTATTTTAAATGATATGTTATAAACATTAGAGAAAAAAAAAAAAAAAAAAAAAAAAAAAAAAAAACGCAACTGAAATAGATTTTGTCCAATCTGTTTTCCTGATTCTGATATGAAATAGAAAATATCCATTCACAACAGGAAATAAATACCATATTTGTTTCTTTACAGATGCAATATCATTTCTGATATAAACCTTTTAAAAAGTTTTAAGAATAACAAATCTTTCAGGTTACTATTATTGATAAAACTTTCATGTGTAGACATTGAGATATTTTATTTCTCAAATAAAAAATTAGAGTAAAAAAGAAAAATTAATCTTGTCCCAGACAATCCTCACCTTTGTGATATAAAATACAAATGCAAAGAATAAACAAAGTCTATATCTAATACAATATACAAATAACTAAATATAAATTAAATAATACATATCCAAGAAATATGCACATTTTCAAGAAATGAATAAAAGAAATTCTGCCTATGGCTTTCTGGGATCATGGAAGAATTACCTTTTAAATTTGAATTGTTGAAATTCTATGACAGGCAAAAAAAAAGAAAAAAAAATTACAAGAAAAAATAGTTTTTTAATCTTAATTACCACACCATGACTTCTCTCTAATATTAGATATTTGTATATTAATCTTAAAAAAATTAAAATAGCCTTGCAAACCCTGGAAAAATTTTTCTTATTATTGAAATGGCATTTTTAAGATGCTTGTCATCAGCTGCCATATTTAATGACTATGAGAACAGCCTCCATTGAAATAAAAAGCATTTTCATGTATATTAGGTAAGAAAGGAGAATTTGTTTAAGACCTCAAAGACAGATAGAAGAAAAGCCTAAGTTATGCATACTCATCAGAAATAAAATATATATGCAGAGATATCGACCAGATAAGTCAAAAAAAAAAAAAAAAAGAAGAGAAAAGAGAAATTGGAGAAATTGAGAAGTTGATGAAGAAAAAAAATTGAAGTTAATCATAGGTTTATTGGAACTTTGTTCCCTCAAGTTTGAGCTAAGTAGGTTGTGGGTCTTTTTTTTGGTTATCCTTAAATAATTCATGCAGATGATTTTTTTTATCAAAAGATCAGTGAAAGTAATTAATAAGTTTTCCTGATGAAATTGATGCACATTCTTGATTTAAAAGATTTTTTCAAATCAAATGATTATATATATATATATATATATATATATATATATATATAACCATCACACTATGTTTGTGTGGATGTATATGCCTTTATATACAGGTAGTTATTTATTATATATCTATGCACACACAGAATTTCAGACACTTAAACAAATGCTTTTTCATATGTAAGTAATGAGAGTAACCACACATTTCATAAAAGATAGATATATTCATTCTTGTATTAGATTTACTTTCATAGCAATGTGCATATATTCATTTCCACACATCCCTATGAAATCAAGAATATGTCTAAAAATATACGTATAGATAATGTTCATAAGCTTAAAAAACAAATCAATTTTTTCTGCAAATACTTCTATATATCTATCTATACGCACACATTGTGTGTGTATATATATATATATATATATATATATATATATGTATATGTATTATATGTATATATATATTACTACTACTAAAAGTTCAGTGTATATTTAATTCATGACAAATAGCAATTTTTGTTTTTAGAAAATGCAAATATCATGAATTAATAAGGATAATAATCAAACATGAATGGAAGTCAGCTCAAGACACTGACAATTGCAAGGAACTCTCAAAGTTTTATTTCACCTAAATAACATTCCTTCCTCTCAAGAACACAGGTCAAATAATGCAATATTCCAAGCTCCAAATTTGGTTGCTTTGTAAAGTTAAGACAAAGGCTACAGCAAAAATGTCTTTAAAGAAAGACATAGAAAGTGATGATTTTAAGAGAGGACATAAATGGCTTGTGGCTGCACACTCTTTCTTTTAATTCTCATTTTGGTCCTTGGCTTTCCTGGAGACCCCCTTATGTTTTCTTTGATGCCTGAGTTGGACAAGGACTCAGAAGCATAGCTTCAAATGAAGAGCATTGAAGAGGAGGATTTTAGATATTTACTGGCAAAGATAACTATTCTCTTTTGAAATCAGACTATTTGAAAGCCTGAACCATTAATATCACAACAAATGAAGAGGATGAAGCAGGGAAATTCTAGTTAGATTGACAAGAAAGACAGAAAAAGTAGAACATCCTTCATAAAAAAAAAAAAGTATCTGCTTTCAACTGTGGAAACTTCAAGAGGCCAGTGTTGTCCTTTAGATTAATGTGGATGACAGGGGAAATCATGAAAATAAAAGTCTTGGCAATTAACACAAATATCGTTTATGAGTACATTTTTCTCTTTCATGTTATTTTTACTTGTTTGTATTTTTACCCTAAATGAAAAATTTCTGACCATGTTAGTTTGTATACTTAATAAAGTTAGCATCTTTTTTCAATAACCAAAGTTAATAACCTTTAAAAATGTAAATCACTATAAAGTATTAAGTGCTTTTGTAGTTAATCAATATTTGATGATCACAGGATATATTGCAACGTTTATTCACATTAACAAAATATCACATTCTTTGTCACTTTAGTCCTGACTACCTACAGCTCTAAGCATGTTCTTTTGATTTATTCATAGTCATATTTATATTATTTACAGTCAGACTAATGTCCTTATCTTTTTGTTATGATCACAGCATTTCAGCTGTTGTGCCCTAAGCATTCATCAGTATCTGTTGATCTGGGTAACCTTCCGAGATTTTTGAACTGAACCTTTTATTTAATATATGGGAATTATTTTGATAAACTACTGAAGAAAGTCACTGGAAATAAGGGATGAAAATTTGTAACAGTAACAACAAAATGAGGAAATAATATACAGTCAGTCAGTTAAGTGCCATACGTGATACACGCTTGGGCAATCATGTCTTGAAAGAGACATGACTGACTGGGCAGAAGATTATCCCACAGTAGTTTGCCATTGCTTTCTGCGATAGACTGGTTGCCGACCAAGGCTATAGAACCCAATCTGTCCTACTATTTAACCCATAACTGGTAGGAAGAGACAGATTAATACCTTTCCCAAGGGTATTTGTGCGTAAGTGAATACAATGGATTCAACTGGAATTCGAACTTGGCTCGCCGGTTTCTTGTTCTGAGCCGATATCCACTGTACCACAACACACATCCTCTGTAACTGACTGTTAACTGTCTGAAATAATATACAAAAAATGTAAATAATGTAATTGAAGTAGATAGATCTATCTATCGCCTGGTTCACACTCCACCCACGTCTATTGAACAGGTTAAGAGGCTCATCCCTTGTTCCCTGTTTAGGATGTGGTTTCCAGATTTCTCTTTTCAAATCTTCTCACTATTACGTAGCCCCCTGCACATCAGTGGCTTTACCGTCTTGCTTGGGGGTGATACGATTTTTAAAAAAAAAAAATAACTCTTCATAACAGAAAATCAGACAGATAAATCCAATTTTTTCTTCAGCATTTTTTCCTCTTAATGCCATTTCCCCCTTAGACATGTAAAATCTATCCACCGATTCTTTTTTTTTTTTTATTATCTATGAATTTCCAAGATTTTTTGTGAAGAAAGATGTTTTTTTAATTACCTTTTTCCTTTTTTTTTTTAAATTTCAGTGTAGTTTTTTTCTTAAATTGGCTGTCAACCAAGGCTACAGAAACCAATCTACCCTGCTACTTAATCCATGCAAACAACCAGGATGAGGACACTAGTTCAAATAAATTAGTGTATAATAATTATAATTCCTCATCAAAGAAATTAAGCCAAATTTATCCACAACTATTTCATTGACAATATTCAATAATATTTATTCATATGATATTATAGACACTATTCTTTTTCCCCGATATGCCATGTCCTTTCAGGACATTGGCAATTATACAAAATATACTTATTGAAAAATTTTTTCACTGTTTTTCTAATATTTCTCTTTATTTTGAAAAGCAAGAAAAGTGTTGGATTTATGATTTGAGTAAAATAACTTTAATTTCTTAAAATGCATAAAAGAATTGCATTTATTTAATAAAGTAAGCATGTTATATATCTTTTACTTATGTTTCATTTTTTAGCATTTAAAATTAAAGTAAACAGACAAAGATAATCCTGATGTTTTAAAAATATTTAAGAAAGAAATAATTATAAACAAAGTAATGGTCAAAGTTCATTAAAACAAGAATCAGTAATGTTTGGATATTTTTTGATGAACTTATCTGAAAAAAGTCAAGGAAATTTAATCAAGTTTTAATAAAGATGATAAAAAAAAATATTTGAAGGAATAAAAAAGACAGAAATAATAAAAAAGTCAGGTATTTGAAGGAGGAAAGAAAGAAAAGCAGGTGAGAAAGAAAAAGGAAATTAAACAAAGAAAGTGAGGAAAAGCAAAAATGAGGGTGGAATCTACAGAAAGAAGAGGAACAAGATTGGCAGTGAATGGAGAGAAAAGAAAAAATAAGAATGGATGAAGTGAAAGAATTGGGAAAAGAAAGAAACAGATAAGTTGGAGAGAAGATGAAGAGTAAACCTAAGGAAAAAGAATAATTCAGGTTGGGGTAGGAAAATGGAGAGGATAGAAGATGATGATAGAGAGCATAACTGAAGAAAAATCTGGAAAATAAAATGAAGAATATTGTGGGAAATCAAAAATGAAATGAAAGTTGAAGGAAAACTGATGAAAAGAGAAATGAAGAAAACAGAAAAAAAAAAAACAATCAAACAAAAGAGATTTTAAAATTTAACCCTGTGAGGTTGCAAAAGAATATGTTCCAAAAAGAATTACAGAAATAACAAAACTTTCCATAAAGATGAAAGAGGATGGAAAGCTTTGATCTTTTTGCAACATTAAAAAAGGTGGATTTTTTTTTTCATACTCAAGTTGATATTTTACATTTAGTTGTGGAAAGGGAAGTAATCAGAAGTGCTTTTAGCCCAACCTACTATCATACACAAATACGCACTAGATTAAAAATAAAAATTTTAAATCTTGTGAAATTTTTTAAAATCTTAAGTTAAATTTCAAGTTTTGAAAATGACTGAATCATTGTCAGTATTGTTTAGATCCATACTGCCAGTTGTATCATATTATACAATCATTCTGCAACAAGTTTACAAAATTTTTTCAGAATGTTTGCTAGTTAGGTCAGAACCATCTTGGATAATTCACTTGACATTGTTTATTATTCAAAATTTAAATTATCTAATATTAGATAATTTAATTAAATATTATTTCTTCACTTATCTTCTTTATTCAATTTGGTTGAATTTCCTTGACATTTTTAAAGCAATTCAGTCAGTTAAGTGCCATACGTGATACACACTTGGGCGATCATGTCTTGAAAGAGACATGACTGACTGGGCAGAAGATTATCCCGCAGTAGGTTGCCATTGCTTTCTGCGGTAGACTGGTTGCCAACCAAGGCTATAGAACCCAATCTGTCCTGTTATTTAACCCATAACTGGAAGGAATAGACGGATTAATACCTTTCCCAAGTGTATTTGCATGTAAGTGAATGCAAGGAATTCAACTGGGATTTGAACTCGGCTCCCCGATTTCTCGTTCCAAGTTGATATCCAATGCACCACAACGCACATCATCAGTGCAATTAAAAAGCTTAAAACAGATTTTCAGCATATTTGATAGTACAATTTATTACCACTACTTCTCTATCTTTTGATACTGAGCACTTTAATTCAATTACTTGACTGAAAAGTATTGTTTTTTTGATAATTTCACTCCTTGTAAGGTCGTAAAAACCACTAAGCCATTAGCAGTTACTGAGTGTGAAAGAATAAGAAAAAAAAGAAACATTATTAAGGAACAAAAATAATGAAAGAAGAGTAATCAAAAAGACATTAGATAATAATTGACATTGCATTTAAGTTTTTGAAAGTCAAAATTGTTGGGAAAGTAAGAAGCCAGGAGAGAGTTTTACAAGCAAGAAGTGCAAGGAAAAGAACTAAAAGTTACATCTAACCAATTCAACCGTGAATTAATAAAACTTTGTTGACAATTTAGTACTTTATTTGAATTCATTGAATCTAAGTACCATAGTGGAGAGCTCATCTAAACAATTATTATGAAAGTATTTATAAAAAAGCCACAGAAAAGCTATATTACAGCAGTAGAAAAGTAATTGAAAGTGAGATGCCAGGTCAGGACAAATAATATTGCCGATTCTTCTTTGGATTTTTATCATGAATCTCTAAATATATAGCAAAAACACCAGATCATATATGCTAACAATATTCAGGGCATGGACAAATGGTAAGCTTATAAATATGTAAGATAGGTTCTAAAGAGAAAAATTGTCTAGCACACAACAGTGAATCAACTTTCTTAGCAGCAGACCTAACAATATGATTCAATATGATCTTTCCACTTTATGTTCACTGAGTATGTTAGCCAAAGAAGGCAGCCCAAGTCGATCTTCCGGAGGTTAGTATCAGTCATATTGATGGGTGTCAGAAAGGGGGTCTCTGAGAGAAGTTTTGTTTTAGAGGCATTGAAATTAACAAGTCATTCCTTACCCCAGTGATCAGCAGATTGTATGTCGTTGTTTTTAGATCAGCTGCCAATTTGACCACATCAAACTGGTCAGACTTACTATTGAGACAGGATTAAATGGTTGTGTCATCAGCATAGATACAGAGTTGAGAACTGATGGCATCAGGGGAGTCACTAGTGAAAATTAAGAACAAAGTAGATTCAAGGATAGAGTCCTGGGGAGGACAATGATGAGTATAAAAAGATCAAGAGAAGTGGCCATTCAGGATAATTTTCATTTTGCGATTTGATAAGACTGAATCAGTTTAAAAATCAGTGCAGAAATATCATAGCCATTTAACATGTAAAGAGAACCTGTATGGCAAACTAGTGCTTCATTTATTTATTAACAGTATATTTATTTTCACCAACTGACCTGAATACTGAAGAAATGTTATTAAAAAAATTGTAACTTTTTCTTTAATAAGAATTCTTGAATATTTAGATCAGTAGATGAACATAAATATACTGTTTAATAAATAAATGGAGCATCTCCTCAAATATGATCATCCACAAAAAAATAATATTTAAAGTCATATATGTGTATGTATATATATATATATATATATATATATATATATGCACGCACACACACACACACACACACGATAGACCAAAGATTTAGGGCCTTGTACTGGATTTAATAATTAGTAAGTTTCATAATTTTTTGGATTTAATTAACTCCTACTATGTTGAAACTATTTAACCCTTTCATGCATGGTGCCCCATTTTTTAGAAATGGTGTTACATAAAATTTTAAATCTGCCAGTTTACTATTAGCCAACAAAGTAGATTAGTCAAAAAGGGTTACAATTTTAAGGGAGCTTTATACAGTAATGTCTTAGTTTTATTATTGTTATTATTATTATTATCATCATCATCAAATATACAATAAAATACTTCAGGAAGAGACAGTCCTTCTTGCCCATAGTAACCTCGTAATTTAGTTTTGAAAAAGGTATTTGACCTTCAATTTTTAAATGACTCTTAAAAATCTAGTTAGCAGCCCCAAAATTTTGACTTATAGTGTGTGTGTGTGTGTGTATATATATATATATATATATATATACACACACATATATATATATATATATATATATATATATATATAAATGAAGCTCAAAGTAGACAAACTTACTTCTTCTTTTTTTATATTTATAAAATGACAACATTTTTATATATCACCCATGAAATAATTTGTTTTCTTTTTCTCTTCTAATTGTGGTTATAAAATTGCAAAGGGTTTTCTTTTTATTGAAATCTCTTCAATTTTTCCCTTTTAAAAAATAGAATTAAATCAGTGATTTGGCCATGGAGCAACCATGATTATTAGAAAACATTTGCTTTACACAATAAATAAGTTTTCTTTGTCAAAAGAATTATTGGCCAAATATAGGACAAATGCAATAATCTTCAAATATGTAAGTGAACTCAATAGAAAATAAAAAAGTAAATGAAATAAAAAGAAAGCCAGGGGAAATTTGCCCAATAAAAGAACTATTACCACCACAACCAACACCAACAAGAAAAAGAACACAAAAAAAAAAAATCTTTAAGAATTTGCTAAAATTCGCATTCTCCATCCCTGAGCAGGCACACATAACAATATTGATTGAAGCATAAATCTCTCCTGAATAATCCCAAGACTTGTCTGACATGAGTGTTGTGAAAAGCAAGATGTACTGTTCAAAACTGCTCACTTTATGGTTGTGCGTAGTGGGCCTTGTTTTAGTGATAAAATTCCATATGACACCACTCTCTGTATCCCCTGACAAATTTTACGACCAATCAAATCACACCTAGATATATTTATCTGATAGAGGTGAACTGTAATTAGTTATACAAGATGTGCAAAGATAACAGTTGCACCATTTTAACTCCATCACCCCCCATATATGTCCCCGCTGTGAATGTCTTCATGCTTATCCCACTTCATTTCATCTTTATCGCAGTTTATACAATATAATAAAATATCCACATTGCGGGGAAACAAATATTGTAAATAAATAAACAAAAACAAAAAACAGTCATGTTTGCGAAACTGCCATTTTGCTGTAGAGATCCAAAGATTGACAATAAATACACAACGGAAGGAAAATTGAAATATAACACAGCCTGCCAGAATATCAAGTAAAACAATTCAGACAAATCATATCTGGGATTTTCTCAATGATTAAAAATAAAAATGTCTGATGATCAGTTCAACCATGAATGTCTGAATCATTTTCATTGTTTCTGTTATTTTTATGTGCTTTTATATTTATTAGAAAACTTTTTTTTTTTCTGGGGATTCATAAAAGTCTGCTAATATATCTTTTTATGTCTTTATATTTATTTGGAAAACCTCGGATTTTTCCTAGAGATTCATAAAAGTTTCCTAATATATCTTCAAGAGTAAAATTCAAATTCGTTGATATTAAGATGATTTATTCATGTCTAAACAAAGTAAAAAAAAAAAAATATATAAAAGAAACAAACAAATATAGGAAAAGAAAACAAGATTAAAATTATGCAATCTAAATCAAACACATAACTGTTTAAAAATACAGTATTTTCTTATATATGCAATTTTTAAAATTCTTTATAGAAAATACCAGAATTACTCTGAAAAGCTTGAAGAATTTCCTGATAATTTTTTCTGGATAACATTTCCAAAGAACAGAATTAACACCACACAAACAAATAACTTTGGTTAAGCTTTCTGAAGAGTTGTCAAAATCAAATAGTAAAAAAACAAGAAATGCTAATATCATAGATAAGTCAGCCATATTACATACTCACTTTATTATAAAATATTAAGTTTGAAGAGAAACACTCAACATTGTTAGAAAGATAAGATTTTGTGGTCTTCAGGAGATTAATTTTCTGAAAAGCTGTTTTTATTAAAATATTTTACAAATTTTGGCAAAATGTAAGAACATTTTTCTTGGGATGATATTTAAAATGAACTTAGTTGCTTATAGAAGATAAATTGATCATTACTCACTTTTGGTGTAATCTGTGAGTTAATAAATATCATTTTCAACATAATTTTCTTTGTATTTATTAGAAGATCTTAATGTAAACCTCTATTCCCTCGTTTTTGGGGTGCTAAATACCATTTTCAACACTGGAAATTCCAAAAAGAAATAAAAATGAGTTAAATAAAAAATTTTGCTCTTCACTGCAGATCAGAGTTTCTTGATCCAATCGTTACTTGTTAATTAGAAAGGTGAGCCGAAAAATATTCAAGATACCCACAAATGTCCACTTTGCTCTACTGTGCTACGCTGTGTTACATGCACAAGGGAGTACTGAAAATTTTCATAACCCAAGCCTGTAACTGCTACTCAGAAATTGTGAAGGGGATTAAGCTAACAACATTTAGCATCTCATTTCATAATCAAAATTACTATTCCTTTTGGAATAAAATATTGGTTATAGTTTAGATAAAAATCGAAATTATAACTAAGATTTTGTTCCAAAACTATTTATTCCAAAATGAGATGCTAATTAAATAAATTTATAAATTCCTAATTATTAAGAAATGCTCAATAGAATAAAATATTTTTTATCAAGAATAGAAAGTATATTTGTTAGAGGCTTGGATGGCAAAAAATTACATTTACAAAAAGAAAGAAAAAATTAATAGTTGATAAATTATTATTTACATAATTAAGAAAATCTGACTAAATTTACTAAAAAACAAAGGTGAAAATGAAAATGTTTTTAAAAAAACTTATAAGTCACTTAGTCTGCCCTTTGTAAAACAAGATGTTTTTTGAAATGAAAAGTTTTTGTATTTAGGAAATTAAAAAAGTTGTATGTCAAACATTTTTCTTTTTTTTAAAGATAAAAACTGTTGTATCTTTTGTTCCTTTCTATGAGACTGAGAGAGCAAAATGAAGCTGTAATATTGGTACTTTATCCATATGAATTTGCAAGTTTTAGTCTTAAAGTCATTAACAAGTAATATCTCACTGGTTTAGATTCTTGTTTTAAGATTTCCACTTGGCACAGTTGAACAAAATTAGTGGCAAAATTCATCAAATTAGAATGAAATATTATTTAGAGAGTGTACCCCAACAAGCAGACATTCATCATGGCTGTCAGGAAGAATGTGAGGGGAAGAAGGAAAGAATCAAATTATGTGAATAAAAAAGGATGGAGAAAAGTGAATGAAGGCAAAAGAAATAACTAAAATGGAAGGAGAACAGAAAAAGAAATCAGGATTTGGGAATTAAGTAAATTGGGGAAAATGGAGGAGAGAAAACAGGACCTAATGAAAAAAGAAAGTCAAAAATAGAGAAAGAATAAAAAGAGAAAGAAAAAAGACAGACAAGAAGAAAGCAAGAAAGAAAAATAATAAAAAAGCCTAAAAGATAGAAGCAAGCAAGCAAGAAAGAAAATTGCAAAAAAAAAAAAAAGAAGAGAGATAAGAAAACAAAATGAAAGAAGCATAGACGACATAAAAAAATGAAAAGAAACAGGTAGAAAAATTTAAAAAAAAAGAAAGGGATAAGAATGAAGAGAGAGAAAAATGATTATCAAAGAAAAGAAAATAGAAAAGAATTGGGAAAAGATTAAAATTTATCGAGAAAGACAAAGAGAGAAAAAAATCCAATGGTGGCAAGAACCATCATGATGACAAAGAAAAAAGAAATTTTCTTTTTTGGTTATGCATTAGGAAAGGGTATGTGTAAATCTTCAGCTCAGCCAAACACAAACTTAAGTCTTTAAGCAATCATCAATTACTTGCTTACAGCTCTTTATGAAACACCCTACCCCACTAACTTCTGACCCATGACCTCCCTCTCCATATCCCACATATCACCAAACCCCAACTCTCTATCTCCTTAACCCTTAACTCTTATCCTGCCTTACTTCCTTACCTTTAATTCTTGGACCTGCTTCTGAGCCTTTCCACAAAATTGATGGGATCTCTTCTGTCAAATATTAAATGGACAAGGGAGCCTGGGAATGCAAAGGAAGTAAAGTGATGAGTTGATGCATGCTGGGAACTGGCCCTGGCCAATCAGGCTCTTTTTCTCCTGTTTTGCTTTGCACATTTCTAATGTCACCTTCAGCCATTTTTGACTTTTCTCTCACCTTCTAGGCCAAGAAACTAAGCAAATTTACCAAAGCCATTTTGCCTAGCAAAAGATTGTCTGCAGAGTTTTAAATTTCTATCTAATAACCACTCTTGTGCACACTGAGAGGGAAGTATGCAATTTGGTTTTTGGCCTTTAATATTTTCTCATTTTTCTTCTATCCTTCCTGACTTCTAAGACATTGTTTATTTATTTTGAATTCCTTTAGGAACTTGGTAGAGCTAAATGCTTAGAATATTAACTTAAGTTATCTGTTTCCATTTTAACTGTAGAGGTAAAAACTCTTTTATGTGCTGTGTACCTTCAGGACATGATCAATCATAGCTCTCTACAACTTCCTATCCTTTGTAACTCTTAACAATTTTTGTTTTTTTCCTTTCTTTATCTTTCCCTCTTACTCTTCTGTCACCCATTTACACAAGCTCATTAAGTAGGTTGCTTACTGTTTCCTTATGTCCCTCTTACCTCCAATTCCTAGCATCTGAAGAAGGCCGGAGTGTACAACAGCTGAAACAGCATACAAATGGCAACAAAGGTGAGGACAATAGTCTGAACAATGTAAATAGTGTAGTATGAATATATGCATTAATATACAGATATATGAATATGATTTCTTTGCTCTTATGTTTTAATAGGGATGAGAAGTGAATGAATAAAACATACCTCTTTTTCAATGCCCTCTGCAAAAAACGGCAAAAAACCCGATATAACTACTCATTTGCGTCAAGAAAAATCTAAATCTGAAGAATTCGGTCCAAAGAATTGAAAATTTGAAATTCAAATGTATTCCTGATTTAAGTTATCACAACACTAAGTGCCAAGACATTGAGAGAAAACATCCTTATAGAAAAAGGGGGAAAAATCAAATTATCTTTATTGTAATGGTTCTGTCTACAATAAAGACAATTTTCAGAATACTGTTTTAAGACCTGAAAAAAAAAATGGATTAAATTTTACTTTTGTCACAAATTAAGTAGCCTTTTATTGAATTATTTGTCATTATTTTATTTTTTTTAAACAATATCAACTTAAATTTCTGTATGTTTGTAAACAGATGAATATACTTTAGCTTGAGGAAAAATTTTGTTTTTCCACACAAATTTTAAAAATATAATTTTCTTCTATTTACAAGCTAAATAAAGAATCATTGTTCTAAACTAAATGTTAGAATTTTATTTGAAACATTTCTGGAAAAACATAAAAAATATATTGTAGTTAAGGTGTCATTCTTTAATAATTTGTAAACAAGAGTAAAATTTTAGCAAAGAAAGATGAAGAATATATGTTGTTTGGAACTGGTATATACTGACTAGAATGTGCATTGTGGTGCTATCAACTCAGAATTAAAAATTGAAGAGCCCAGTTTGCATTCTAGCTGAATTCATTGTATCCACTTATGCACAAATACCCTTGGGAAAGGTATTAATCCATTGCTTCTCCATCCAGCTATGGAATAAACAGCAGGAAAGAGTGGATTCTATTGCCTTGGTCGGCAACCAGTCTACCACAGAAAGCAATGGCAACCTACAGTGGGAAAATCTTCTGCCCAGTCAGTCATATCTCTTTTGAGACATGATCGCCCAGGCATGTATAATGTATGGCACTTAACTGACTGATATATTGACTAAAAACATTTTTGAAAAAACCGAGGTGATTTATGAATTCATAATTTCTTAGTAAAAATATTGTATTACTGAGGTGGCAGTACAATTCCAGATGATGTGTGCCGAATTATTTACAGCACAATATCTGTGCTAGGGGATATTAAGTACAAACAAGACAAACACAGATAAGACAGAACAAACAAAAATAATTAGAAGGAGAGGAGAGGTTAAGTTGTTAGAGTTGCAGAGAGCCCAATACGATAATAATTGTCAATGATACTTCAAATCCCTAACTGTTATTAATCTTCCTTTATATTGCTGTTTTGGTCCACAGACCATTCCATTTTTAAGAGTGCTAGAGGAATGTTAGCTGCTCTACAACAAAAAATTAGACTCAAATAATTTTTGTTGAAATGAAAACTATTCTATAAATTTACAAAAGTGAAAAAGTATTTATTCTCGGATATTCTCAGAGCAGATAGCCCTTAATGGTTCTAAAAGCAAATAAAAAAACAATATATAATTAATGCAAAGTATTAAATTCAATTGTGAATTGCAAATCGGATATACAGTGTAACCCTGATATAAGAGTGTTGTCAGGACCGAATAAAAGTTCTTTTATATCCGGGTTTGGTCTATATTATATACATTACCACAGGCTCTAATTTGGGACCGGAGAAAATCTCTCTTTTATCTAGGTTTATCTTATATCCGGGTGATACAAAAATCAAACAAGTGTGGATATTTAAATATCTGGGAAGTGTTTTAAAAACAAAAAGACAGACTGATACTGAAATCTAAAGGTATATATTTGGATAGTCAAAGAAACATTCCAAAAAGCTAAGCAGAGTACTAAAAAATAGGAAAATTTTGCTAGAAACAAGAAAAAGAACTAAACTGCTATGTGATATCTGTCCTCCTGTATGGCAGTGAAAGCTAGATCTCCTCAAAGATGAAGAGGAGATGAAGCAAAAGAAATATAGCTCTACAGTAAGATACTGAGGATACTGTGAACTGAACATGTAAGTAACGAATATGTTTAGGAGAAGATAGAAATAAAGAGAAAACTAATATTTAAAATTAGGAACAGACAGTTGAGGTTTCTGGGGCACATAATGAGGAAAGAGGGCTTAGAAAATATGATACTCATCGAACAGACAGAGGGCAAACGGAACAGAGGAAAACAACACATAAAATACTTAATGAGCTTGAGTAAAGGTATCACAGAACAAGGATCAAGAGAAATAACAGAAAAACAAAGTTTATTAAGAGCTACCAAGACCATCAAAATATTTTATCAGACTTTTCAGGAACAATTCTATTGTGTAAGTAGAACATAGTTTTTAAAGGACACATGTGTTTCAAGGCTGGTTGTGCACCGGCACAAGATAATGAGCTTTTAGAAGGGACCAACTATTAGTAAAATGTAAAAAAATGTGAAAGAAATTCCATGATTACCAAACAATACATCAGCTGTCTCACATGACTGAAATCAGTTATGGAATCTGCCAGAGTCTTGTCTGGAAATTTTCTGAGACAACCTCACAAACTTCAGACATAATATTTAATGTATATGTTATTGAGAACTTTAGAGATACTAAAACAGATATTAAAATGTATATTTTTTCAATGGTACTGGTAAAGACTTTTGATACACATTTGACATCTTGATATTATTTTAAGGACAAACAATCATTTCCATAATTTATCATATACATCAAAGCAGATACACAAATATAATAATTCAAAATAATGGATATTGCAAAATTATAGAATATTACAAATAAGCTTATGAAAAGTAAAACTGTCCAGCAGCTTATCAGATTAAGAATAAAAATAATATT
The DNA here is from genome assembly GCA_037127315.1 of Ascarosepion bandense. NCBI lineage: Eukaryota > Metazoa > Mollusca > Cephalopoda > Sepiida > Sepiidae > Ascarosepion > Ascarosepion bandense. The sequence continues at coordinate 11,287,010 of JBBBDQ010000145.1, forward strand.
TTAAATATCTGTGAAAAAGCTGTTAAATTGCTTTTTCTTTTATAGAGAAACAAATCATTTCTCTGCTATAGAACTTATTGTATATGCTTCCAATTTCCAAACTTCAACCCTCATGACCAAATATATAACTTTTCTTCTATATTCTTCATCAACCAATGACATTTTGAGTACATTCTTCCTCCTAAGTCTGAAGAGCTCACTTAAAGTGAATTATGGGCCAGACCAAGCTAGTCTCTGCAGCAGCCATTTTAAAACCTGTTACTTTGTGTGCAATATTGGACAGTGACAGACACTTACTTATGCCACAAGGTTATTATCGATCACTTAATCCATGAAAATAAAAAAAATCAATAGTTTTTGCCATTTCTTTTGGTACTCCACCTTTCTGTGAGATTTGGGATTAAGTAGCTTATAACTCATGGTCCAGATGTTTCTTATGCTGCTCTAGTAAATACATTCTTTTAAATTTTGGTGTGGACTTTATCTCAGAATGTGTGGGAACATCTGAGGATAGATCTCCTTGCAACAGGTATGAGGTATGTCGTAATTAGAACCAAGTGATATGAATGTGTATTAACATGTGGCTTCTGTGAAATACAGTCAGAAACATTTTATGTTTGGGTGTGTCTGAAATACTCTATATTTTTTTTATGCTGTATTACATACAGTTATGAAGAAATTCTTATCTAAAAGACAGGAGGATTAAGACAGAAATCAGGAAACTACTCAGGTGGTAGAACATCAAATATGGGAATACAAGGTGCAATATTTGGTGTATGCTAATGTGGAATCAAGTTTATCATCCGTTTGAGGTACACTAAACAAGTGCCAAAAACTTAGGATAGATAATGTTCACTTGGGATATCTAAGTGAACTTGTCAAGTTTAATCTATTCTATAATATGAGGCACAATGCAACTTTACACAAGTATCAGTCATTCAGCCTGATCTCCACTACTTAGTAATGAGATGTTCATTTATGATAACATGGATGCCATTATCATATTTATTTTTGTTCATAACGTTATTTGTTGAGTTTAATATTAAGAAGATATTAAATATAGACAAGAAATGCAGGGCAGCATTTTTCAATTTTAAAGTTATTATTTTATTAGCATAATTGCATAATTTATTAAATACTTGTTATTTTTCAAGAATATGGGTAAATTATTTAATAGCATAGTATCTAGCAAAATGCAAAGATAAGTGATACAACTGTTTGCATATTATATATGCAATGTAACACTTTTTACAGTGTCCAGATACTACACTTTGATCCAATGCAGAATACACAGCTAATTTGATATAAGGCATAAGAGCTAAACTATATATAAAACCCAAACAAACAGAAAGAAAAAAAACTAGATAAGGTGAAGACATTCTGAAACTTTAGATTACCAGAAACAAAGCATATGTAATCAACATATGAGAAAGAAAATAGCAACAGATTTATGCCAAAATAACTTCTGATGCATTTCTTTTCTATTCTTTAATATTTAGTCTTGAAGGCCAAACAGTGAAATCCACCCAATCTTATTTCTTTTACTTTGTTTCAGTTGTGTTCATTCATGCTATGAGATAAGGAAAAGTTCTTGGCTTAATCTACTTCCCTGACCAAATGGTCAAACATCAGATTTGGGGTAAGAAGAACTTCTTGGTCAGGGCAACAGTTTTTCAGCACCAACTTATATTTTTCTCATGCTTGCTTTTTGCTTTCATTTTTATTTTATTTCATATTGTTATTATTATTAAACATTGGAGTGTTCACTTCATTTTTTGTTTTGTTTTTGTTCTTACAATATTACAATCAATCCATTCTCCGATCTTCTTTAGGTTTTCAACCACTTTCTATTTTACAAAAACACCTGAGAATGAATTGAATAATATTTTAATATTTTAATATTTATTAATGAAAAATTGTGTTTAATACATATTCTCTTGCGTTTTGTGCTCATTCAACAATTAGGAAATTATGGTTTTTCACAATTTCCTGTTCTTTATAACACTTTCTAAGGCTTTTTTGTTTTTCCTTCTAATCCCTGTTCAGCCAATCTTTTAAACTCATTAGGTAGGTTATTCCCTACTTTTCTCCTTGCCTTCAATATGTCTCATGAGTGTCAAATTCTTTAAGCCTTCTTTTTTCATTATGTGTCCTAGAAATTTTAATTATCTCTTTCTAATCGTGTTCTTTTTGTTTTCATTTTACTTAAAACTTTGTCACTGCCCACATGTTTGGTTCATAGTATTCTCAATATGCATTATAGTAAAAATAACATTTATCTGCTTCCTTGTAGATCATCTGCCTTAAGAAGGATGTAGAATAGATTGGCTAATAATTATTAGCAACAGAAAAATGATTTGAGTCATCTGAATGACCTTTGACACTCCTCAAAACTATGTCATCTTTTTGTTGTTTTCTTTTTAGCATTATTATTATTTTTTGCTGGAATTTCTGGGCTAAGGAGTTAACACTATTTCTATTAGATTTAGACTATGGGCGTCATCTTTTTTGTTGTTATCAGGACATTTTTGTCATTTACTCTCTGGCCTTCATCAGGTGTTTATCAATTCAGGTAACCTACAGGGTTATGATACTTGAACCAACTTTCTGCAAAAGAATTTGTTTAGCTTTACCTTTCTATTAGCATAAATTTTAATTATGGCTACTCCAATGTCATTGTTACTTATCTATATAAATAAAAATGTACTTGTCTGTTTGTTACTATCCGCTAATCTAGAAAACGGCTGCACTAATTGTTTTGAAATTTTACGATAGCATTTTAATCGAATACACGCATGTTTTTATATACCTTATATTAAAAAATTTTGCAATATTAAAAATATATATTTTGCAAATCTGTTAGAGCTGATGAGAGATGAACCAAAAAAACTTTCATTTTCAATATGGACGCATTTACAGATAACTTTATTATTTCATAGAAAACATAAGAAAACTGCACATTTAGGGTAAACAAAGCCTTTTATTATTATTATTTCTATTTTTGCAGGCGTAAACAACAGAAATCCCTTTCTTTTTTAAAAAAAAATTTCTATTCATTTTTTTTCAACAAATTATTATTGATATTGCATTTATTTCATTAGTTTAGTAAATAAATTTCTTCTTTTTTTTCATTTAACCAAACTGAGCCACAGCCACATGTGGCTGGGTACGGCTAGTATTCCATAAAGTTTTCTCACTTTCTTTTTTTCTCTTTCATTATTATCATTATATCATGCTTGATATTTTAATGAAATGCAAATAACATCTTTGCATTTCCATGAATTATTGGTACTTGTCTGAACTTTTTTTTTTTAATATCTGACTTTTCTTTTTAAATATCATCCAGCAGTAAATACTTTTGTCAGGCTCAAAATTTTTCATGTAAGCATTAAACTTTGATGCTCAAACCTGTGAACTATTCTAATTCAGGAGATTCAGAAAATTACAAAGGAAAAAAATGTTACTGGTTGATATGCAAAGACTAACAGAGCAAAAAGAAAGTTAAGCTGAAGAATCAGAAACATGATAAAATTACCAAAGATGAGAATACAAGTCTAAATAAAAAAAAATCTCAAAATTCCAGACAACATTTATCATCATCAAATTTTATAGTATTTCAAAATTTGACAAACTAAAGCTACTTTACTATATAATTAACTTTTGCTTAGGTATCAAACTACAGAAAATGTTTAAACAGAAGTTTCTTATTGAGGCAAGATTAATATTTGTCAATTTTGCTCCTGTAATTTAATCTGCCTTTTCATTGCAGAAATATTTTTCTTACCCTTATTTGTAACTAGTTTTGTATCTAATCCTTTATATCAAAAGCAGAATTTACTAAACATACACAACCAAAACTTTTGGTTATATCAATGATTACATATATAGTTAGTATATAGTTACAAATACTAAAATATATCCAGGAAGTAAGCAGATGGTAAAGTTTTCACAGTACATTTAGCATGTGAGCAGATATATAATATGAATTCAAAAATATAATCATTTAATACTTGCCTCTTTTCTGCTTGATAGTATACACAAAATGTTTATTTCATAGACAAAATATAAAAAGGATACATTTTGGCTCCCTAACGTAAAAATTTATATAGCCTGGTATTATTACAAGAAAATAATTGCCATTCATAGTGCTAGGAATTAACAATAATGAACTAATAAAAGAGGAAGTTGAAGATTTAACTAATAAATTTTGCTAAATTTTGTGTGTCCTGCATTGGAAAAACATACAGAATATTGTTAGTAATGAAGAATTATGTCATATGTTTCTGATAGAATAGTGTAATTAGATGGATAATTATTTTCTTTTGTTCTTCAAAAGTTTAAAGAATAATTGCAAACAGAATTTAGAAAAACATTTCAGATTGGATGACTTAATAAGATTTACAGTTGTGTTACTTTCCTTTGATTCAGTATCAATTTAATTTCATGCTAAAAAAATATTACTTTTTTTTACCAAAATTTAGTTCTCCATTGTTTTTCTCGGAACGAGAAATCAGGGAGCTGAGTTCAAATTCCAGTTGAATTCTCAGCATTCATTTATGCACAAATACCCTGGGGAATGTTATTAATCCATCTCTTCCCTCCAGTTATGGGTTAAATAACAGGACATTGGGTTCTATAGCCTTGGCTGGCAACCAGTCTACTGCAAAAAGTAATGGCAACCTACTGCGGGATAATTTTCTGTTTAGTCAGTCATGTCTCTTTCGAGACATGATTGCCCAAGCGTGTATCATGTATGGCCCTTAACTGACTGGCTAATTAAAAAGAACTGAAGTTCCATAACTTATTATGCTTTAATTAAAACCAAGAAGGACAAGTTGAATTCTTCCATTTTCCTTTTATTTCATTTTCTTTTATTTGTTGCCATTGACTTACAGAATTAAGTGCATAAAATCTGTTAGATTGTTATAAAAATAGTCTTGTTTCTACTCTTTAAACCTTACTTCATTAAAAATTCATCATTAATGTTATATTTGAACATTAATTAATTGAAAATTTTTTATGAAAAATATAATATGGTCTTTTTTTAAAAAAGTCTTTTAGTCAATTGATATCTTAGAATTCTATGAAAGGCAAATACCTGCTTTTGTTTTCTCTGATATAATGGTATGGAATAAAATGTATTTCTGGTATAAGCAAAGAAACTCGACTAGACAATGATCATCAATTCTTATCAAAAGAGGGGATTTAAAAAGTACAGAATTAAATAAAGAAGGTATCGTGATAATAATGAAATAGTTTATTTACAATATTCAAGAATAATAATAAAGTAACCCAATTTTCTTTTTGTTTAAATTGGTTTCACTTCATGCAAGCCATTAAAGTCACTAAGACACAGGGGGTTACAGTTGTGGAAGAATACCATCCGCCCATGTATAGAATATTGCTGCCATATCTGGTCGGGTGCCCCTGCTGCTCTCCTTGGGCTTCTTGACAAAATACAAAGGAGGATCTTTAACGTGGTTGATACTGACTTGGCAGACCGGCTGCAACCACTCTCTCACCGGCGTGATGTGGCTTCCCTGTGCCTCTTCTACAAGTACTTTCATGGCTTCTGCTCCGACGAGCTTAGATCACTGGTGCTGCCTAAGCACAAATTTACACGAGATACTAGATTAGCAACTAGGTCCCACCATTTTACAGTTAAACAAATAAGATGTAACCATAAATTCTACTCCAACAGCTTCTTTTCTCGCACTTCCCGCCCGTGGAACTCCCTTCCACAAGTCTGCTTTCCCGACAGCTACAATCTCCAGGTGTTTAAATGTAGGGTCAATCGACACCTCCTATCACACTAACTCCCAATTATTCTCAGAACACTCATCTACCCAACCCTCATTCTCGGTATCCTTACCTGCCTATCACCCACCCGCTGACATTTCCTATATTTAATCATCCTTTCTCCACTCTATGTAGCCCCCTGCACAGTAGTGGCAGTGACATGCCTTGCTCAGGGTGAAACGCTTATAAAAAAAAAAAACATTAATAACAGACAGAAAGAGAAAAAGTAATCAGGAGGACAGTTGATAGCGATTGACATTGCATTTCAATTTTTGCAGATTAACATTGTCTGAAAAGTACGGAGCCGGATGGGAGATCCACAAGTGAGAAGCGCAAGAAAAGAAACTGTTAGCATAAAATTTATGATTACATCTAGCCAGCTCAACTGTAAATTGATGAGATCTTAATGCCAGTCTAGTACTGCACTTAAATTCAAAGAATCTTGGCACCACAGCAAAGAACTCAACTGAAAATTTACCAAGAAAATTTATATATAGAAAAGGCACAAGGAGGTAACCTTACAGTAGTAAGAAAGTGAATGAAGCTGAGCTACCAGATCAGGACCAATAATATTGTTGATTCTTCCATGGATTTTATCAAGGAGCTCAAAGTAAATATTTAGTTATGTAGTCACAGAATTTAAAAGTGTATTCTTACACATGACAATTGATAGCAAATTTGGCAGTAAATGAGTCCTATGAATATGTTTGTCTAAATGTTTCACTGTATTTATACTAGGATTAATCTGTTTATATTTGCAGCTTACTTACTCTTTGTCTATTTCTGTCTCTTGTACAGCACATGGCTGAATGTTTAGAAAGTTATCATTTCAACCCAATGGGTCTCAGTTTCCAAACTCATCATCGTCAATTTATCAAACTGGGAAGATGGTCATGACATGCAGGAATATTGAGAATTATCTGAAAACCATACCACAATTTTGTGAGTGCAATTGAATCAACAAAACTGTCTAGATGTTATGGTAGCATGAAGTCCCAAGTCATCAATGACTGAGTGTTCAAGCATACCGACCCTATTTTGTTGCTGATCATGTCAGATTATACATTTCCCACCAAAATCTAACTGATGTGTACTCAGCATAGTTGCAGTATAAACCATAGGATGGCTTTTTATTTGTTGGAAAAACACAAGAACAGCCATCGACGACAGGCATTAGCTAGCTGAATAGAGAAAAATAAGTCACAGGCAAAAATATAAAAAATCTGGACAAGGTTAGCACACAGTGAACAAAAACTAAGTGGACAAAATGCCAGCCTCCTATACCAAAAGTGTTTTTAATCCCAGTCTCATATATAAATTGGAAATTTAAGAAATTTTTAATTCTAATATCAAATTGAGATCTTCATATAAAGTTATGTCTCATGGGATATTAAAACTCCCTAACTATAAAATAGATTGAATATATAACTGCAGCATTATTAGAAAATGTTTTTTTAGAGGTTGGATCAATCAACTATGAATTTCTGTTGCAGAGTGGACCCATAACCTGATAAAACACCCAACAAAAATAGATGACTTTATTATCGGCCACCTTAAATTAATTGTGACTTTTTCCAATAAATTTTTACTGAATCAAAATTGTGATTTTTTCCTGTGACTTTTTACTGGCAACAACCCTACTAGATAGGTATACTCAGAAATGAGCAGCTCGTCAATATTTTTATGCAATTTCTATTTTATTTTTCTATAATCATACTTGTCATTTTTACATCATTGTTATTTATAAATATCTACATGAACATTATATATATATATATATTTATATATATATATATATATATATATACTAATTTGTCTATACCATCTCAAAATATGCAGGTATTTAAGTAATTTTTCAATTAAAGTGATTATTCTTATACATGACTAATTTAGGATTTGTCTCTATACAGTTAAATCTATTGTTGCATTTAACAAAGAATTTTGCTTTTTAAAACATTAAAAGTAGAAATATACAAAGAGAGCTAACAAACAAAATAAAAATCAATACATTATCAGCCTGTTCATCCCTACTTACTAATAAGGTATTCTGTTGTTATGGAAATATGAGGCATCACTGCTTATGGCCATTGAGTAATGCCTCCTGTTTACAATGGAATATCACATTACAAAGAAGAGGAGGTCAGGCTATGTGGCCTATAAATATATAGAGTTACATTCTGTGTTGTAAAATAGATTTGTTTCTTATACTGTCATGATCATCCTTGCAATCTTATTATCCCATTTTTCTGTCTTGCTCTGTTTATTTTTATCTTTAATATTTATGATCATCTTGACTGTCTTTCTGTCATTTTACAAAAATTGTTTATTTCCTTCTGTTTAGGCAAGAACATTTTTTTCAGTTTCTCTACAATCATGAAAATAGTTTCACATCTTTTCCCAATACTGTATTATTTGGTTGTAACTACTTTAAAGAACTACAGACTAAATATTTTCTTACTCTTTCCTCTTTCCTCTTTTATTTTCAATAAAATTTTCTTACCATTATTTTAAATAAAAGTTTTAAAATCTTTCTGAAGTCAAAACCCTTCAAAACAGAAATGCACTATTAAAAAGACATATTGTACAAGGAGATATCAAAATTTCCAGACGACCTTTCCCTCTCTCCACACACACACACACACACACACACACAAAAGTACATAATAAATCTAGTAAATAATATCTTTTATATATTAAATTTGGCCACTCTCTTTTTCAAAATAATTCCCTTAAGAATTTACAGAAAAAAATCCCATTTATCAAGTCTTTAGAACTGGGTAACAAACTTTACAACAATGTGAATATGTTCTGGTTTTCCAAGAGATTCTCCTGGCTGGCTCTGTAAATGATTTTAGTCATATGAAAAAGTAGGTTGAGTGTTCACTGTTCAAGTTTTCCATGAGGATCTCCTGGTTGACTCCATAATTAACTCCAATCATGTGAAAGAGTTAATAGATTATTCGGATGAATTTATTAATTTTTCACATTTTCTGGTGATTTGTTATCTTGAACAAGCATTTCATCAGCTTTAAAATATGCTTGCCACACAGAAATCTGTTTTTTTTTTTTTTAACCTAAAGAACATTCAGCAAACACATAATGAAGCATTTTGAGGGCCTTGGTAACAAAATAACTAAGCCACATGCAAAATTTGAAGCAGGTACATTACTTGAATGTACCTGCTTTAAATCATCACAATCACAGAGTGTAGTAATCTTCCCTGTACCTTTTCCGTAAATATTTTTATGATAATTGTTCTAATGAACTTTTCTCTCATGGTATCTAGACATTATAAATTTAAGTGCAGTATTAAATTGGCAGCAAGGTCTCATCAATTTACAGTTGAAATAGCTAATAGTTTCTTTTCTCACACTTCTCACTCGTGGAGCAGTTAACTCTCTTCTGACTTCTTGAGTTACAGTCAATTTTGATCTTAAACAATGTAAATGTAAATGCAATCATTATCTTATGTCTTCTTAATTGTAGTTATTTAATTGTTCTTGCTCCATAATAATGTTTTTCTTTTTTCGTATTCTTTCACACTCGGTAACCCCCCACCATGCATCTTAGTGGCTTTATTGCTTTGCTTGGGGTAAAATGATTAAAATAACGCAAGTAGATAACATGAAGCGTGTTGGTAGACTGACTCAGTAGGCTAGATACTAATGAAAAAGAGATGTGCACGTATTTTTGTTGAATGGTACAATCAGAGCACGAACAGTCCAGGAACTTTCCAATACTACCTCATGTAATTAGTTTACGACAACAGTTGCACAAAAGTTATTTTCTTTAGAAGAATGGAAAAAAAAATCAATTCTTGTTAGATCCAAATTTTTTCAGATCAAATCAGGTCTCTTAATCCTACAGGGTTATTAGATCAAAAACAAAGATAAATTTGTTGTGTCAGCATTGGTAGGTTACAAACAAACAAAAAATATTCCCAAAACTAGATTAGATTGATTCTGGAAAAACAAAACAGTGTTCAAACTAACCAATGACCTTTTACTGGTATTGGCTCATCATGAGAGAAATTCTAATATTGTTTAAAAGTTGGATATCTTGACTATAGATAACATTTAGTCAGTCAGTGAATAATTGATTTAATGTAATCACTGCATGTATAAACTTTAAATTCCTGCAAAAGATTTCAGTAATAAAAATATTAAAATAGTCAATATCTTTTTAAATATCAGCACTAAATTTTGTGCATTGTGATGCAGTGGATATCAGCTCAGAACGAGAGATCGAGAAGCCAAGTTCGAATTCCAGTTGAATTCATTGCATTCACTTACGTGCAAATAACCTTGGGAAAGGTATTAATCCATCTCTTCCTTCCAGTTATGGGTTAAATAACAAAACAGATTGGGTTCTATATCCTTGGCTGGCAACCAGTCTACCACAGAAAGCAATGGCAACCTACAGCAGGATAATCTTCTGCCCAGTCAGTCATGTCTCAAAAAAGACATGATCGCCCAAGCATGTTTCATGTATGGCATTTAACTGACTGACTAAATTTTAGTTAAGTTGGTCCACCACCCCAAAAATGCTGCATGAACATTGAAATTTTATTTTTAATCACTTAATCCCAAGTAAGGTAATAAAGCCACTAAGATGCAAGGTGTTACTGAGTGTAAGAGAATATGAGAAAAATATTATTCATGGTAGAGAGGACAATAAAAGAAAAAAAATTAAAAATACAGACAACAGTGATTGATATTGCATTTAAATTTTTGAAAATCAAAAAAATACTATAAAGCAAAACACAAGAAGAGAGTTCCACTTGTGAGAAGTGTGATAGAAGAAACTGTTAGCATAGAACTTACGGTTACACTTAGCCATTTCATCTGTAAAATCATGAGACCTTACTGCCAATCTAGTTGTGGGAGATTATGAAATGAAAGATTACCTCATTTGCATTGATAGTCACATTAATCCAGGCATATTCATAGGAACCTCTTATGACCAAATTTTTGATCAACTGTCACAGGTAAAATTATACTTTTCAATTCTGTTACTACATCACTAACATTGATTGAAACTTGATTTGAAAAGATTAAAATTGTCGTGTTTCAGGAAGCATCCATGCAGCTATTTTCTATGAAGTTGCAATTCTTGGAAAAAAAAAACTTGTCTGAATGAATCTTCCTCCTTACAATTCGAATATTGAAGGAACAAGGGTGATTTGACACCATGAGTGTAGCATGGAATATTCCAGCTGTAAAGGTCTGAATAAGAACAAAAATGAGATCTTCTTAGGCAGGAAAAGCAGAACAAGAACAATCTGCTACCTTAGATAAAGTAATGGATTCAGTTCAAAATTTCCTGAAGGTTATGTAGACTGACAGACACCTGAAGAAGGCTCAAGATCAAAAGGTGAAATACTGAGATAACAGCAATTATGATGAGGACATTAAACCAAAGGTAAAAGATGTAAATATTGAAAGCTTTTATATGGACAAGTACATCTGATTTTAAATTGAACTACTAATTGCACTGACCTTACCATTACAGAAGCTCGGATTTATGATATACTGGTTATTGAATGAAAACAAAAAATGAAAAGAAAAAAAATTATTGACACAAAACAAGAAAAATAAATAATTGTTTAAAAAATCATCCAACTACAAACAAAAACTATCTCTCAAATGTATCAAGCAAACAGCAAGGTGAGTGTTCAATGCACAGCCATATATTTCTGTCAGATTGTGGTCAGTTAAGTGATAGAATGAGAAAATTGCATGGTATGTCCAGAGAACAGGAACAATTACGTTGTATAGGGGTTGGCCTGGTCAGTCGTCAAGTGGCTATGGTGCTAGGCAGACCAATTTCTCATGTCCACTCGGTGAGCTGTGTCCAGATGGAATAGTTTATGCCCAAGTGTATTAGCCCTTTACTGGACTAAGGGACACTAGACAACATTTTCATAAAATTCCTTGCAGTATTTCACCAAATTTATCAGCTTGTCAGCAGAGAATTAATTATTTTCACCTGAATAACCTGGTAATCTCAAACCTTTATTCTAAAACTAATAACTTTTTTTTTTTTATCAATGTTAACTGTTTATATTTTATATTTATTAATTAAGAATAAACTTCACACAAGCTTAAAACATGTGCCCTCTTGTAGTCATTTTTTTTTTTTTGCATATAAATATCAATATACTAGCTGAAGTATCTATTTATGAAGGGTGAAAAAATAGACTAGGATCACAGCTAATTATAATGACAGTTGTTTTTTGTTTATTGATGGATACATGTAATCCTGAAAAATCCTTATTCATAGACACACTAATCTAATAGAATTGTTGTAACCAAGATGTGCTGTAGAGGACTGACACAGACTATTTGTCAGAATTTTAAAACTAACAATTATGTTGTCCCATATTATTCCTTATAAGGTGAAACAAATAAATGCATAATTAATAAATGGAACATTTCTGAATTAAAAAAAAACATTACCAGTTTTTCTTATAGTCCTTCATCAAGCAGTTACAAATGGTAATGAAGGGGACAGTTGATAGGCAATAAAAGACACTGAAGGAGACAGCTGATAGACAATAAAAGGCACTGAAGGAGACAGCTGATAGACAATAAAAGGCACTGAAGGAGACAGCTGATAGACAATAAAAGGCACTGAAGGAGACAGCTGATAGACAATAAAAGGCACTGAAGGAGACAGCTGATAGACAATAAAAGGCACTGAAGGAGACAGCTGATAGACAATAAAAGGCACTGAAGGGGACAGATGATAGACAATAAAAGGCACTGAAGGGGACAGATGATAGACAATAAAAGGCACTGAAGGGGACAGATGATAGACAATACATTTCATGAAAGAATATTTTGATGTAAATCAATATAGATGGACATGAGAACCACAAATAAATCTTTTTGTAACTTGATCAGAAAAAGGAAGACAATAGAAAAAAGATAATTGGACATTTTATGAATATTTTGTTAATGAATTTAATTATTTAAGCTATAATTATTGGAATTTTATAAATCTAATTCTGAATGAAAACACCACCAAATCAGAAAGTAACATGATTAAATCAATGCTTACACTTGTTTAAAAAACGAGAAATTTAATTTCAACTTAAATCAAAACAGTATTATTCAGCCTGATAGTTACATTGAAAATAAATGGACCATTTGACCAAGTGAATTGGCAAGCTGAGTTCATGTTCTAGACTTAATACCCTTGAGAAAGGGATGAATTCATCTCTTGTACCCCCGTCACTGTTTATAGGTTCAGTTGCAGAATAGATTGTGCCTTGTATATCTGTCAGTCTAGAAGAAACAGCACTTTGAATCCCAAGCCATGGAGGATGTAAACCTTCCTCTATATTTCCCAGGAAGTCATGATAATTTATAGATAATAAAGTAGAGGAATATGTGGAGAGCTATAATCACCAACATTTAAGGGACATGACATTAAAAAAAAAAGGAAAAATAGCAAGTATAAGAAAAAGGTATAATTAAATTTTCCAGAATAATGAACACAAGAATTTGAACTTTGATTTATTTTTGCTGTAAGTTATTTTTAAAGACTAAATTTGGTAACTGACCTTATTTCATATACCAAAAGAATATTTTCAAAAACAAAAAAAAAAAAATTAAAGCTTCTTTGAGAAAAACTTAAGCAGAGATTTATAATTGCATGAATAATTATTGGCCTAGTTCATGAACCCAGGATATTTTTTTAATGATCCATTTAAAAAAGGAATACTGAAATAAAATTAAATATCATAAATATTTTAATGACATTTATCTTCCCAATCAACGTTTAAAAATGAGGAATTATTCTTGAACTGCATATCCCTTAGGAAATTAAGATTCTCAGAAGAAGTAAATTATTATACTTTTAACATTTCTTTCCTTACAATAAATTGAGTTTATCTATTTTTTGCCTTTCCTCTTTCTGAATTAAATGAAATGTGTAAATAATAATTTTCTTTCAAGTTGATATTTTTATAATCTGATTATTCTTAGGGATATTTTCTTTCTTTTCTCTTAATGAAGTTCTACTTTTGGATTCAGAGACACAATAGAATCTATGTGTTGGCTTACAACTGCAGACATATTAAATAAAATATTTTTAACAGCATTTTTCTATTTAATGCTGATGAAAAGAAAAAATACAAAAAAAAAACATTTAATTCTAAACTTCAAAATAAGATATAGATTAGAAAACAAAACTGATTTTTCTTTGTTTAAGGATAAGCATTAAATTCTTATTAAATACACAGAATAATATATTTCTCTTACTAAAGGTTAAAAAAAAAAGACAATTTGGTGCTTATCTGCTTGCAATCAATGAATTAAATAAATGGAAGAGCAAATGTAAAAATAATTAGTATAATTATCAACAGTAATAATAAAAAAATATTAATTCTAATAATCATGATAGACAAAAAGAGAATTCCATGGGTATTTTATAGTTGCAGAAGTCTCAATGAAATTTTTGCAGACATTCAGTCAGTTGAGTGCCATACGTGATACACACTTGGGCGATCATGTCTCAACAGAGACATGACTGACTGGGCAGAAGATTATCCCGCAGTAGGTTGCCATTGCTTTCTGCGGTAGACTGGTTGCCGACTAAGGCTATAGAACCCAATCTGTCCTGCTATTTAATCCATAACTGGAAGGAAGAGATGGATTAATACCTTTCCCAAGGGTATTTGCGCGTAAGTGAATACAATGGATTCAGCTGGAATTCGAACTCGGCTCCCCGGTTTCTCGTTCCAAGCCAATATCCACTGTACCACAACGCACATCAGACATTAGATTAAGAATTAAGATTCATTCAAAAATTCACCTATGTTGATTCATCAAGTTTCTTTCTTAAGAACATAATTTATGTACATTACAGTTCAAAAGTTTGAAGAACTCTAGAATAAGAATGGGATTAACTTGACAGAAGAGAGAGAGAAAAAAAAGAAAAATTGCTCTTAGAGTGATTGAAAAAAGAATGGAATCAATTATAAAACTGATACTTTGTGAATTTTTTGCAATAAATGCCAAATATTTGTGCTGCACTAATCAAGGCTAAAGAAGGACATTTTGACAAGAGTAAAATTTAATCATAAAATTCTTTTTCTTTTTGCCATAAAATTTTTAATTAAAAAAAAAATCATTTCTCCCCTTTTTTTTTTAACCATATATATTTTTCTCTTATTTAAAATACAAAACAGCTACTTTTTGGATCAATTTAAAAAATTAGCAAGGATGGTCTCAAACTTTTAAATGTAGTAATTGTTTGAAAAATTAATTCCTGGATGAAATAGGATTCTTCAGGAACAAATACAAATCTACCAGTAATTTCATTACTTAATGACTAAAAATGTCATCTACAAGTTGGAGAAACTAAAATAAAACAAGTAAAAATTTAAATACCTGGGAAGTGTTCTGACAGAGGATGGAAAGTGCGATACTGTTATGGGCAAACGCACCTATTCCTCAGATAATGGACTCTCCCTCCTATATTAATAAGAGTTAACAGGAAGTTCTAGAGAAGTTCTTAGGAGTTCTTGGGAAGTTCATAAGAGTTCTTTAGAGTTCTATTGGAGTTCAGTAGAAGTACCAGGCAGTTGATATTAGTCGGCAGTTAGCCAGATACTAAGGAGTCAGCTTCAGTGGAAGATAACCAAGTTCTTAACAGTTTGGGTATGTCAAGTCAATTAGCAACCAACATAGCATGATTATAATCTTCAGTGTGAAAACTTCTCTACAACAGATATTGAGATCCAAAGATACTTTGGCATGGCCAAGGATGCATTTTAAAAGCTAACCAGAGTACTGAGAGACAGAAAAATCTCATTGGAAACAAAGAAAAGAGTACTAGATTGCTCTGTGATATCTGTCTTTTTGTATGGCAATAAATGTTGGGCGATCTCCTCAAGGATGAAGGAGAGGCTTGAGGCAGCAAAAATGGGGTTTTACAGAAGGATGATAAGGATTGAATGAACTGAGTATGAATGAGGTGTTGGAGAGGATACAAACAATAAGAAAAATCATACTTAAATCAGGAAGAAATAAATGAGGCTTCTGGGACACTTAATGAGGAAGAAGGGTCTGGAGAATTTAATACTCACAGGATAGATAGAAGGAAGGAGAGACAGGATAAAATAGTGCAAGACACACTTGATAGGCCTGAGCAAATGGATGGCCAAGTGGGGTTTGCAGGAGATACTAAGAGGAAAAATATTCAGAGTGACAAGAGAAAGAGTTAAATGGAAGTTCATGATCACCTATGTCCTGAAGGGTCTTGGCACATGAAGAAGAAGAATGACTATAAAATCTTTCTTTAAAAAGCAAAAATGTAAGAAAATCAGAAAGTATCAATGCTTAATGTGTTACTAGCAACTTGACTGGGTAGTATGAACTTGGACTTGGTGGAAATGGAGTGAGAACTAACAGAGTAGTAATAAAATAAGAACTAGACAAGGGCAGAGAAATGAGAACAATCTATCTCCATAGATTAAATAAAGGGTTTGTTCAGTTAAAATTTCCTGTAAGAAGATGAAAACCACAGGATATAATGGCTAAAACATGATGACAACAAAAATCAGAAAAATATCTCACACATAAATCATATAAATAAATGAAAAGACAATGTTTTGCATTTCACTGAAGCAGACATGAAAGACATGAGAGTGTTATACATTCCTTCAATCCTTTCATCTTTCCTTTCTCTGATGACTTTTTTTTTTTTTTTTGATATCTCAATTTCACTTAATTCCCTTTAGTAACTAAAGGATAACATTGTCCAGTGGATGAAAGCATTGGTTGAAATAATTCAAAAAGTGACTTGATCCAAAGAGTGGTGAGTTCAATACCAGATCACAGAAGAGGAAACAAAAACTTGGACAGTTGAGTTACTAAAGGAAATTAACTGAAACTGAGATATACCCCCCCCCCCCCCCAAACACAAAAAAAAATCCCATGGCTTGTAAAATTAGAGCAATTTATCCCTGTGGATGAAATAAAGGGTTCAGTTCTAAATTCCAACATATATCACCTGAAGAAGGCCGGAGCATACAACAATTGAAACATTATGAATATGTCAATAAAAATGAAGACAACAGTTCAAATGGTATAAATAGTTACAATACCTTATCTCAGAAATACAGACAGGCAGTAAAACAAACATTCTGAAATTTATGCAATATTACAATGGTTATCAATGCCAAAATTGGAATCAGCAAGCAGAATTCAAATTCTGACTTAGTTAATTTTTTTTTTTTATAATCATGTCACCTCAAGTAAGGCATTTTACTGCCACTGTTGTGCAAGGGGTTACAAAGGAGGAATGTTGAGGAGTGAGAGGTTGCAGGGGGTGTCGGGAAGAGAGTACTGATGAGAGTGGGGTGGATGTAAAAAAGTATGAGAGAGAGAGAGAGGATGTAAGTAAGTGAGACAGGAGATGACTGTTGACTTTACATTTAAATTCTTGGAGATTGTAACTGTCAGGAAAGCAAGTATGTGGAAGAGAATTCCACAGGTGGGAAGTGCGAGAATTGCATCCAAATTTACAGGAATGCCCTTAGAAAAAAAACAAATTCATCTCTTCCCAGTTATGGGTGATACAGCAGAATAAACTAGGCTCTCTAGCCTTAGGTGGCAGCCTGTCTAGAAGGTTTACTCTGAAGTTAAAACCATGAAGAAGCTAATGAGAAACTACTTTGCTATCTTTCCCAAAGCATCATGGTAAGTCACAGATAATAAAAAAAAGAAAACTGTGGAGAGCCATGATCACATACATCCTGAAGGGACATAGCATTAAAAAAAGAAGAAAATTTACACATAAATGCATATTATTTAGACCTGACCATTATGGTAATGAGAATTCTTCAAAAGACTTGCCTAACATTTATATAGAATTCTCAAGTAGCCATAGTTCCATGAATATCATAATTAATAAGACTATAAATATAGACTGGAAACTTTTGAAACTTTTTCTTTGAAGTTTATATTTGACAGGCTAAAGACTGGACATTATACTGTATTTAATCAATACATCTATATCAATAGCATCTCAATGTCCTCCAACCTTGTCAGTTACTGTATGACAGGTGCTTTTAGCATTCTCTCGATGAATTTTGACATATACATCAACAGGCAGACTAATTGCTTCACAAATAAAATGGCCAATCATCACTACTGATTGATTTTCAAGTAAAATCAATAAATCAATAATGTCAGATGTGGTAACTTTAGAATAGTGATAAATACTGGTAAATAGTATAGATTACTGGATATAAGATCACCAGGTTTGAGGTTCCCTCTCTTTGAAACAGTAGTGAAAAAGTTTATGACTAATAAGTCATTAGAAATAAAAACGTTTGCACATTTAAATCAATTCAACAATTTGGGATTTGCATCACTTTGTGTCATTATGTTGCTGATCAATAACATATAAAACTAATAAAATTTTAGAAAATATAGATTTAAAAATCCTTCTTTACTGTCTTCAATTCTTAAAACATCTATTTAGTAAGAAAAAAATTAGTACTTTTTTCCTTGTTAAAAAATTCTTTCTTCATAATTATACATTTTTTTGTCTGATACATTTTAATACAAGATGTACATATTCATCACCATGAAACAGCATACAAAATAGAGATTTAATAATAATGTTCACCCTATATAAAGCTCAAAAGCCACACAAAGTAGAGATATGACCATAAGAGAAGGAAGTAAGAAATGCAGTTGTTGAGTATAAGTAGAAGTTTGAGGTTGAGAAATGTTAGAAATGGACAGAGCCATAATTTTTACAAATTTTAAAACATTTTTAATTGATGTCTGATCCCTGTTGTCTTTGAGAAGTTAACTATTAAAAATACCATATTCTACAGGAATCATTTAAAATGACCTGAAATAAATCATTGGTTAATTCTAAGTGGGGTAAAGTTTACTAGGTCTCTTAAATTTTAAGATTCAGCAAATTATTCTGCTTTGGTGATTAAAATAGATTAACTTTGCAGTTTGAAATGAGAAAGTACCCTTTGGCCAACAATACCAATATTTCATGAACTCTGTGTCAAAGGTTAAAAAATAGAGGACTAAGTGAAAGATTCTAGAGAGTTAAAACCAAGCTTAGTATAATTAAATAAACTGTTAGCTTGTCATATTCGACAAAAGATAATGAAGAGTTTGTCATTTGTTGTAAAAGGACTGTTTTGTCCACTTCATCAGATTGGTCATCCTTGTCACTGTGCAGTGGTCATAGTCAAATTAAATGATAAGATGTGTTAGTCAAAGGTTAACAATAAATTCTTGACCATTCTTTGCACAAAATGGACCAATGATATTGCTTGTGTTTCTCTTTAGATTTGCATCAGGTTTGAAGTGACATCTTTGTCTAAAAACAATTTTTTTGTCTCTGCCATCACCTCATTCAATGAGAAAAAGAACTGAGGAGAAATGAAGGTGTTTAGGTGGTGAAGGAAAAGAAAGAAAGCAGGAATGAAACAGAGTGAAAAAAGTTGATATAAAAGAAAGTAAAAAAAACAATGAGCAGATGAGAGAGAGAGAGAGAGATAAAATAGGCAAGATTACATCTTCTCTGATAAACAAAAGCTTTCAAGCACATTCCTAAGCTAGTGCGCATATGATGAGGGGGTAGGCAGGTTTTCTGGTTAGGTGTGT
This sequence comes from Ascarosepion bandense, assembly GCA_037127315.1. Taxonomy (NCBI): domain Eukaryota; kingdom Metazoa; phylum Mollusca; class Cephalopoda; order Sepiida; family Sepiidae; genus Ascarosepion; species Ascarosepion bandense. Next base: position 11,306,461 of record JBBBDQ010000145.1, read on the forward strand.
GTGTGTTCTAGTAAGAGCAGAGTCAGGGAGGGGAGCCATCCAAGCAGTGTACAGATAAAAATGACGTCACCACAAAAGAACAAAAATGCAAAACTAATGAAAAACAATAAATAAATGAAGAAATTGAGGGGTGGGAAAAGATTCATGGGTGACCAGCGGACACTTTTTTTTGTTTTTGTCTCCCTTGGGCAGGATTAATAAAAATATATGGAGACAGAGAGAAACAAGGAAAAATAAAAAAAAGGGTGACAATCAAATGCTTAAAAAAAAAAAAAAAGTGGTGGGAGGCAAACAAATGAGAAAGAAAAAGAAAATGATTTGGAAGGAAAAAGGTTAAAAAGACATAATAAAATGAAAATTTATGTATAGATAAAATATGTATTAAAAAATGGCTAAATATAAATCAGGCAAAATGCAATATTTTGGAACTGGAGGATTGTCTTCAAAAACAATATTATGCCAAAAAATATGTTGCATGAAAAATTACAACACAAATTATTTTTATGAAAAGATGACTAAAAACCATAAAACTTACTCAATTGTGACTTATTCTCTTATTTTTTTTTTTAAGTATATCCATTCATATTAAAAAAAACGACAACCATAAAAGTACTGTTAATATCTTTGAGCTAAATTCTGTAGATTCTAAGAAACAAATGATGGCAAAATATTTGAGAGTATTATTAGCTGTTTCCTCATAGATTATCCCTCCTGAGCATGACAGATATATATACATATTATATATGTTTTTTTTTTCGGGGGGATATTTTGAGGATCAACTGTTGTACTATTTGGATCTGACAATCTGCAATTAACATCATTATGTTGTGAAATATGTATCACCCATTGGAATTCTAATAAATCAAAAATCTTTCTAAATTATATTACTCTGTTAATTTAAATAAATGAATTTAACATTGAGTTCTTTTGAGTTTGTCTCTATTGGAATTTACCTGGATAGTATACCAATTATGCTACATTATGTGTGTGTGTATATATATATATATATATATATATATATATATAGTTTAATTACTTAGTTTTTGGTCATAATAAAATTGGACCAGTTCACAGTTGTATTAAAAAGTGTTGAATACAATTATATTGTAGAACTTTTGAATATTCTTCACTTGTAAACAAGTTATTATGCTCGTTTACAAATGAAGAATATATGTACACAATGGTCTTTATCATAATAGGATATATATATATTCTTCACTACTCAATGACATAATTATTGCAAAAAAATTCAATAATAAAGCACTGCTAAAGTGCAAACATGTGGCAAGAGGTTTAATAATTGGCAGTAAAGAGAATAAACTGAGCCAACTGCCTCACTATTGTCTCTTTTTTCATAAGCATGAAGGAAAATTATATACACATACATACACAACAGTCTTTATTGTAATAGACAGTACATATTTATATATATTCTTCACTACTCGATGAAATAATTATTCCAGAAAATAAAATAATAAGGCACTGCTAAAGAGTAAACATGAGGCAAGAGCTTTCATAACTGGCAGTAAAGTTTAATAACTGGCATTAAAGAGAATGAACTGAGCTGATGCTGCCTTGACATGGCTTTACTATTGTCTCTCTCCCCATGAGCATGACAGGAGGGATATATATATATATATATATATATATAAAAACACAAACTTATTGCTATATTCGTTTCAAAAAACCTTTCACGTATATACGTGGAAGGAACAAATGGTTGTAAAAAAAAAAGCTAAGCACATGAACATCAGCCAAAGAGATTTGGACCAAGCCAGTACGTAGCCCAAAGAAAAAAACCTGAGACAAGTAATCAATAACAAAAAAGCGCTCAATACTTAAGCAGAGCAGAATAAGTAAAATAAACCTAGTGAGCCAACAAACCTACCAAGGTTTCACCTAAACAGATCATCAGGGAACGTTATGTGTATGTATATATATATGTAAAAATATACTCAGTTATAATCTGAGATTAAGGACAGAATGGTTAAATAAAATAAAGACAAGAGGAAAACTGTATTTTAAATTGCCTACGTGTTTCGTCCTGTGATGGACTTTTTCAAGGCAAAAAGATGAAATGAGCTTTATTCTAAATTACGTATCTATAAACAAACAGTGTTGGTAACCAAAAAGACACTCAGAAATCATTTCAAAAGATCAACAGAATATTTTAGTTTTTAGAATTTCTTCATGTGTAGCGCAAAGTCACGAGATGTTAAAATGAAGGGAATTCAACCGTTTTCTTTGAAATTTTTATTATGAATGTTAGTCTGTTTTAGTATAATTTCCATAAGTAAAGGTGAGATTGGAAAAAATCCAGTGTGTAAATTGATGTTTTGGTAGTACTGGATAGCAGCGCTCTTGAGAACTTTTCTTCTGAATAAATTGTTTACTCTGTTAGTATGGCATTTTTAAAATCAAAATTGTGGTTGAATTTATTTCTGTGAATCACTAATGCATTTGTTAGATTATTATTAGTGATGTCTCTTTTGTGTTCATATATACATTTTTTTAGATTTCTACTTGTTTCTCTGATGTAAATGGAGGAACAATCCCGGCAATTTATTCGGTATACACCTGCTTGTTCGTCATTTTGATTTCAGTTATTTTTAGATCTGGTAATATCCATAATAGTTTTCGAAGTAGTTGTTACAATGTGTGTATTTTTTATATGAGATAGATTGTTTTGGATATTAGATGCAATGGAGTTGTTTGGTAGTATGATGTATTTGTTATTGTTTAGATTATTATTATTAACAGTGTTTCTTTTGTTGTGGTTGTATATATTATGTGCTTTTCTTTTTGCATTGTGAATAAAGTGATATGGGTAATGCAAGTTTCTGAATGTGCTTTCGATGTATTTTTCTTCTTTTGTTAAATATTGGGGGCTGCATAATCTTAGTGCTCTTAAGAAGAAACCTATAATAATACCAGATTTGATTTTGGAAGAGTGACTGAGTAGAATTTTATCAGGTCGTTTTTGTTGGTAGCTTTTCTGTAGACATCAAAATCGAGTTTGTTGTTATTTTTGTGTAATATGATATCTAGAAAAGGAAGAGTATGATTAGATTCAGTTTTGAAGGTAAAATTTATAGTAGTTTCAATGTTATTTAGTTTGTTGACAAAATCTGCTATGTTAGTAGTTTCTGGATAGATTAGAAGGGGGGAGTCTATATATCTAAAGTAGGAGGAATTTGGTGGTAAAATGTTTCTGAAATATATATATATATACACACACACACAAATGCACAAAAGTCTCTATTATAATAAAGAGAATTATGTTAAATCATGTAACATTCACAGGCTCATCCCTTGTTTCCTGTTTAGGATGCGGTTTCCAGTTTTCTCTTTTCCAATTTTTTCACTCTTTTCTTTATTTTTTTTTTTTTCAATTGGAGTAGATAGACTAAACTATCACTCGGTTCACACTCCACCCACATCTATTGAACAGGTGAAGAGGCTCATCCCTTGTTTCCTGTTTAGGATGTGGTTTCCGGCTTTCTCTTTTCCAGTCTTTTTACTCTTACGTAGCCCCCTGTGCATCAGTGGCATTATCGCCTTGCTTGGGGTGATATGATTATAAAAAAAAAAAGTCTATCATATCAATATATATTTGAAATATACAAATGCCAGTGATTGATCTTTATTCTTTTCTTCTGACAGAATATGAGCAAATTAACTCAGATCTGCTTAAACAGGCTTTTAGTTTCAGTGACTTTCAAAAGACAAATTCTACTAAATTGTGAATTCCATAATTTTCACATTTTGGGCCTAATAATGAACGTTTAAATTTCATCAAATTCACTACTTGTTGTCCAATATAGAAATACTGTATTCACATTTAAATGGCCTTATAGAAAATATTAAACTTTTTCTTAGTTCATCTGATGCTCATCTCAAAGATTAGAAATTAAATCTATCTGGAACTGAAGACCCCAGAATAGTTGAGGTAAATTTTTTATTTGTATTACAGTCAATTTAGTTTTATTTATGCTATTTACATGTAGACTATTGTCCTCATCTTTGTTGTTGTTATCACAACATTTTGGTTGATATGCCTTCCACCCATCATCAGATGTATGTCAGTCTTAGTAACCTACAGGGAATTTCAAAGTGAACACTTTATTTAGTCTACAGGAGTAGAGCATTCTCATTTCACTGTTTATGTGTAAGTATATCTTGTACAGTTTTTATTTTAGTACTGCTCAGTGATTGCTCAGCCTAATTCTACTGAGTCCAAGTTCACCCTACTCAGTTCAGGGAAGGAACTCACAATTACCAAATTCTCAAACTAATGTTTTCATACACTAGGCTATTTTCTTGTAGGTTACCAAAATAAACTATACACTGGTTGAAAGTCAGAAAGCACAACTTCATTATTTTCAACTCCACTTGACTATCTTCATTTCAATTTTTGGCATGATTTTAAGTTATGAAAGAATAAATATGCTGTCAGGATTTACTTATATGTAGGAAAACATTGGTTCGACTTTGAAAAAATATTTTCCTTTTAGCAGTGTATGAGAAATGAAAAAGTCAAGTGGCCACAACACTGATCACAATACTCAACACCTTATCTGAAATTTGGAAAAATACAATAAAAAAATTAAATAGATCTTGTTTGATTGAATACTTGCTGCCTAAATACACCTTATTCAAATGTGTGTGTGTGTGTGTGTGTATATATATATATGTATATACACTAGAAGTATAGCCTGGCATTGCTTGGGTGTAATGAAGGCTTTAAAACTAATCCATGGTCCTGGAGCTCAGACTCAGCCTAAAGAATATTTGTGTGAAGCTCGTTGAGAATCAGATAAAAATTGTGGATTTGTATAAAGGACATACAGACACACACACACACAAACATCTTGCCTTATATATATATATATATATATATATATATATATATATATATATATATATATTATCGATTTTCTGCACTATTGCAAAAACTGCAACCTTGAAACTTCTGAATATTGTTTCTTATGTCTTTGTCTATGAGTGTATCAAATTTGATTAAAATCAGACCACACCTTTTATAACCTGATTTTTTTGATTATCAATTTTCGGTATTTATCGGGGGTACCTTGACACAAAACTTAGCTAAGAACACTCACAGATGCTTATAGTACAACTGTGTAAATTTTCAAGAAAATCGGTTCAGGCATTTGGGAGTCTACAGATAACGGACACACACACACACACAAAGTTCCATTTATGAAATAAGTTTAGATATATAGAATTAATGTTAATGTGGTGAAGTTTGTCACTTAGCTGACAACAAAAATCCTGCTTACCTAAAATGTCTTTCTAACAGTAAACTATTAAAAAACAGCAATGTTGACACTAAGCATCATTACAATTTAACATTATATATATTGTATTTAGGCATCAATCCTTTTTTTATACAAGTTTCATTAAAATGTTGTCATTAAGATTTTTAAATAACTTTTCATGTAATCTCATGAATTTTTTCTTTTACGTCCATATCTTATATAAAAATTCTCTGAATGTTTTATTTTTTATTTATCCAAATGCTTTTGGTCATACGTTTTTGATCATTATCAAGGATTAATTTTTTATTTTACTTTTAACTAAATATATGAATTATTTTATGTATATAACTAGAGCTATAGGAATTTTTTATTTTCCAAATATGGTCAGTGCATTGTGGCCATGTTCATATTTAATATTATTGTGTTTGTATTTTAATAATAATGATGATTCCATTGTTTTAAGCCTGTTTTACATGTGGATGATACTATTAAATTTGTATTATTGTTGAGTATGCTATGGATAGCGTTTAGTAGATCGTCATGTGTATTTAAATGAGATATAATAGAGCTATAGTCAAAGATATGTAACGTGAGTATTCTTGTTAAACATGTTGTAGTATACCCAATGTAATTATTTACAAATTTGGATTGATCAAGAACACAATTCCTTAAAGGATATATAAATTCTTATGTCAAGTTTTATGTAATTTATGTACTGAAAAGAAAAAAATCACATGAAAAATTACATAAAAAACTTGACCACAGCTCTTTGTCTTTCATTTCTAATAAAACTTTTATATATATATATATATATATATATATATATCACTTTTGTTTTCATATACTTGCAAGCACTGGCAATATGTACACACTTTTTTTTTATATATCCATATGTGTGTTTGCATGCACACACACACATAATCAGGAAACAAATGTTAAAAAAGGAAACAAAAGATTATAATACTCTGTTAAATTTAACAAATTTTAATGTTGAGTTCTTTTTGGAGTTAGTCTTTATTAGAATTTACCTTGCCAAATTTCAAGGATTCTACTTGATATATATATATATATTTGGATGAATAGAGGAATTGATGTGTATACATGCTTGACTGTGTGTTTGTGTATGCACACACACACACTGTATGTGCATACCCAAATGCATGTTTCTGCATAGTGCTAAGTGCTCTTTTAAAAAGAGAATTCAAATCAAACAGTTAATCAAGCCTCCAGCTAGCAGCCTTCATATAATACTTATCACAACACCTTTGTCAGCTCTGCAATTTCAGCTGAGAACTGATACTTTATCATAACCTTAGCACTCACAGCAAACCTCTACTTGCCAGCATTTACAAGACTTCTAATTTGTATAATTTAATCCTACCCTGCAGTAATTAAGAATCAATTGGCACTTATTTCAAGCAACATTCACTGATTTACATTCTCCTTCTTTATACTGATCCATTGTAGACCAATTCAGGCCGTTCTGTTTCTAGCGGCAATGCTAGATTTGCCAAAGATCTTTCTGCACTTTTCAGCTTTTAAATTACACTTAGCTTTGGTTTATATCTAACTGGTTCTGATTAACCATTTTCTGGCCACAATTGCTACAGATAATTCTCAAGTTAAGGGTAATCAATGATTACCATTCCTCAGAGTAAAAGTATGGAGAGATACAATTTCCTTGGGGTTTCCTATATAAACCTCTTAAATCAAGGGGCAGCACAAGGCTGGGAACAGTTATCATAGCTGGAGGGCTACTTAGTTACAAAGGGAAAGTTATTTATAGGATCAATACCAAGAACATGGTTCCCCAAATAAAAGATTTCTTTTTGAAGATCTCTGCAATTTTTTTAGCATGAAAGGACTGCTTATTTTGGTGAAGTCTTAGAATTCATCTCAAAGACCCTGAAGCACTGAACATGGTAAAATATGACTGATCATGTGAAACTAGCATATTTCATTAATCTTCTATAGTCAGGAGATGATGCAATTTGCCTGCTTTTTAATCAAAATGAGTGTTCTTTGAGTTAATATTTTCTTTTTTTTATCCATTTCTCATTTTTATGCTCTTGAATTGTTTAAGGATTCTTAGACTACATGGATGTGCATTGCGGTACAGTGGATATCGGCTCGGAATGAGAAATCGGAGAGTCGAGTTCAAATTCCAGTTGAATTCATTGTATTCACTTATGCTCAAATACCCTTTGGAAAGGTATTAGTCCATCTCTTCCCTCCAGTTATGGGTTAAATAATCAGATAGATTGGGTTCTATAGCCTTGGTCGGCAACCAGTCTACCACAGAAAGCAATGGCAAACCTACTGCAGGATAATCTTCTGTCCAATCAGTCCTGTCTTGAAAGAGACATGATCACCCAAAGTGTGTATCACGTATGGCACTTAACTGACTGACACTACATGGCTGTGTTGATCTGGTTACAGTCACAAGCATCTGATATGAAAACAGTAAGCTGTGTTCAAATTTATACCAAGTCTGTCTCATTCATTTCACACTATTTGGAAAAAGATATGAATCCTTCTTCATTCAACTATGGGTTAAATAGCAAGGAAGACTTAGCTCTCTTGCTTTGGGTGACAGTGATTTCAGTAGAACTATAACTCAAAACAAGCCTTAACAGGAATAAGCCTTGTCTATTTTACCCTAGACACACAAACGACTGCTATAGCTGCAATACAGATAGTTTCCCACTGACCCTATGGTACATATATCATAGATCTCATTGAGAAAGAGGGAAATAATAAGCGTGTATAGAGAGGGAGGGGAATAAAAAGATGGTAAAGGAATAGTCTTACAAGGAATCAATGTGAAATCTAATCTAAACTTATTTATAAATGGAACTGTGTGTGTGTGTGTGTCCATTACCTATAGACTCTGAAACAGCTGAACCAATTTTCTTGAAAATTTACACAGTTGTACTATAAGCATCTGTGAGTGTTCTTAGCTAGATTTTATGTTGAGGTACCCCCAATAAATATTGAAAATCGATAATCGAAAAAAATCGGGTTATAGAAGGAGTGGTTTGATTTTAATCAAATTTGATACACTCATAGATAAAGACATAAGAAACGATATTCAGAAGTTTCAAGGTTGCAGTTCTTACAATAGTGCAGAAAATCAATATATATATATATATATATAAATAAAAGCAAGATGTTTGTGTGTGTGTGTCTGTTTATCTGCCTGTATGTCTGTATTTTTTTCAGTGCTTTTATTTTAGTTTTTGCTTCGGGTTTGGCTCTAAGTAGGTATAATTGTAGTTCTTAGTCTCAGCCATGATACCATTTACTCAGGGGACTTATTTAGCCATCAAAATTCAGTTTACAATGAAAAAAACTTATTTGATATCAATATCAGGAAATCAAAATTTGATTTACATCCATTCATTTTTCTTTCAGTCTACGGTTTCGCTTTAACTGGAAACAACTGTTGCTTTTTAGTCTTTCGTGCCAACATCTAAAGAGTCTGAGTTCCAGGACCTTGGATTAGTTTTAAAGCTTTCATTACACTCGAGCAATGCCAGGCTATACTGCTAGTAGTAAAATAATTAATACCTATTAAATTGAATTTAACATCTCTCTGTGAAATCTTATGTTCATGTGCTGGGCATAGACTTTGTTTTTTAATAATAGTTTACCTAATACAAGGCCAAAGAGCCACTTAAGATAGAGAATTATTGAATGAAGCTCATGATATGAACATAAGAAGAAGAATTAGGAAGTGAAGATTATGAAGATATTACAGATAGATAACGGTTGACTCTAAACTTGAAGTTTTCAATTTTGTGTCATGTACCCAAGTGGGAGACTGTTCTGCAAAAAATACTTTCATCCAGTGCTGGTTGACTGAATATTTTTTTTTTTTTTTTTTATCATTACCTCCTTATACTCCTGAATTTTTTGGGAAACATGCACTTGAGAGCCAAAGGTCATATCCTGGCTATCACTACTAGGAATATCTGAATGAAGACATTCCTGTTGTTTAACAGTAAATATTTAATACTTTTTAGTAATTATTTATCTATTTGTCCCTTAGATTATCTTAAAAGATTGAAAAATATGCTTGCAATAAATTATGCATGTTTAGAAAATGATGAGAATAAAGTTTGAAGTTTTTTGAATATCTTCCACTCTTGATGTGTTTTCACTGCTAAGTAAAAAAGAAAAACTCACAAACCAACCAAAAAAACTGATGTTTTAGCTAAGACTGTGGGGTTAGATGAAAACTGCTAAGAATCCTTTTGTTAATTAAAATTTGAATAAAATGTACTAGGTAATTATCATGACATGCACTAAATGGCAATTAAATATATCATCAACAGCAATCTGTGTAGTCAGGAAGAAGCATAGAGACAAAACCAGAAATAACAATTATCATAAAATGTTAGCCTTGGCACCAAACCTGGTGGGGAGAATCCTTATCTAACCATTTAATCAGAGAAGGACAAGATTGCTAAATGATGGGTGGTGCTGGTTGACAAGTCTAAGATTTCAGGAGTAGAGCTGGATGAAAATTTCAAGGTCAGCAGTCAAGAAATTTTCTTTTTATTTATTTCTTTTTACATTTCTTTTTTTTTATGCCATTACCCTAGTTAGTAAATTATTTTTACCCCCATTAAAAAAAAAAAAAAAAAAGAGAAAAAGAAAACTTTTAAAGTCTTTTTTTCCACAATTATTTTAGGTTTTTTGAAATGTTTAATAAACGATTTTGGTTGCATTGGTATTGTAATGATTAACAACTCAGAAAAAAATTCAGTAAACCAAGTTCAAATTCAAAGTTTGTTACATTTCCTTTCACACAAATACGCTTAAGAAAAGTATGAATCCATTTCTTTACTCAGCTATGGATTAAATAGCATGGATAACTGGACTTGTGTACTGAGGTAGTCAGTCAGTTAAGTGCCATACGTGATACACGCTTGGGCGATCATGTCTCGAAAGAGACATGACTGACTGGGCAGAAGATTATCCCACAGTAGGTTGCCATTGCTTTCTGCTGTAGACTGGCTGCCGACCAAGGCTATAGAACCCAATCTGTCCTGCTATTAACCCATAACTGGAAGGAATAGATGGATTAATACCTTTCCCAAGGGTATTTGCGCGTAAGTGAATACAATGGATTCAACCGGAATTCGAACTCGGCTCCCCGGCTTCTCGTTCCGAGCCGATATCCACTGTACCACAACGCACATAGTAACAAATCTATAAGGAAAACTAAGAATTCAAAATCAGCCGAAAGAGGGATGGACTCCATTAGGCTATCTTGCCTGAGACATACTACTGCTGTTATGGCTGCAATACATGTGGTGCTCCTATGACCATAATGAATTATCACTCTCAATCGGCGCAGAACAAGAAATCGGGGAGCCGAGTTCAAATTCCAGCTGAATTCATTGCATTCACTTACGCGCAAATCCCCTTAGGAAATGTATTAATCCGTCTATTCCTTCCAGTTATGGGTTAAATAACAGGACAGATTGGGTTCTATAGTCTTGGTCGGCAACCAGTCTACCACAGAAAGCAATGGCAACCTACTGCGGGATAATCTTCTGCCCAGTCAGTCATGTTTCTTTCGAAATATAATCACCCAAGCGTGTATCATGTATGGCACTTAACTGACTGAATGAATAAGGCAAAGATTTTTCAAGTAAAAAAATATATATAGTTTCATTAATTAAATTTTTTTTCATTCTTTGCATATAAATAATATCAAAATAGAAAGAAGAGGATAAAAAAAACAAGATGGTAAAAAGAACATCAGCTTATACAGGGATGCATATCTTTTCTTTATTCATTACTAAGACAGAATATTGATGGCTCATATGGATGTGGTGTCTGCTTCCAGAGGACATCTAGAGGAGGAGGAGACTAGTTTCTAAAGACAGTTATGGGCCAAGTAGGTGGGTGAATGTTTGTTTATTCCACCTCACTGGTTTATTCCACACTAGTGATAAACTTACACCAATAAAACCCTAAGGATTGCTGCCTCTGGGTTGCAATGTTGAAGCAGAAGTAGCTCTTCATCTATCTTACCCTCACACCCATCCTGCCTGTGTGTGCACATTATTCTCTTTACCACAACCCTACCTCAGTCATTATTCTTACCACAGGCAGGATCAAGGGGCCATTTTGTGTGACCTGACCACAGATGTTGTGTACTACAAAGGGGAGGTATTTTATAACATATGGGACAAACCTACAGTCATAAAAGCAGGGAGAAATAAAAAGGTTGCAGAGGAAATCCTTTACATAAAACAAAACATAGGAAAGAAAAAAAGACGGAAAAAGGGGAGGGGAATAAAACCAAATAAATCCCAAAGAATAAAAGATTGGCATTAAAACATTTTCCCTTGTTTTACTGAGAGAATAAAATTTATTTTCAATTCATGTATGTGAGAATATTCAGCAAACTTTTCAACCCCACCAACTTTCTATGCAATATCCAATATATTTTCTCCTAACTAAAAATCTTGCATATTCAAGAATAATCTATATAAACACACACATATATATATATATATATATATATATATATATATATATATATATGTCCCCAGTGTTTTAAACTACAACCAGGTCACATTTTGTATGCAGCCTAAATACATGGTCTTTCAGATTTAGCTATAAAATTTCAAAGTCAAATGTGGGATCATTTAGAATGCTAATAATATGGAATATGCTTGAAAACAGGAAAAAAAAAACATAAATGGAAATACATTAAGATAAAATGTAAAGTTAAATGCATGGTTTTCCCAAGAATATTCAGTAGGTAACTTCTATTAACTTGGGTAATGTTTTTATTTTTATTGTTGTTGTTAACTCGCATTTATAAATTTGTTTATCTTCAAAATGCTGAATTCTAAACTGGCAATTTTCTAACATTTGAGTTTTTCTGCCCTGAGAAAAGATAAGCCCAAAAAGATTAAACGAATAAATAAATAAATGAAAATTCTATCCTTGAAGATAGACATGCTAACAGAAAAAAACATCTGGTTTCTAACCCAACAAAAACCTATTCTTTTCTAAAATTAAAAGCATTATTCCAGGATGTTATCTGAAAGTTTAATAAACTAGTGCAGACCATTACTACAGACCATGATTAGCAATATCTGATGTAAAAACTGCTTGTATAATTTTACCATTCCAACCACCAAAAAGCTTTTAAAAAAAAAAAAAAGAAATTATTTGATTAGATGTCAGGAAATGGTTAGGCTGAGAACTTTTTAGTATCCACTTGTGAAAGGTTTGTTCAAGGTATAAATATGACATGTTTAAATTTTCACCAAAATTACTCAGTTATATAGATGAAAGCTAATATCATTAGAAATCCTGGTAAATGACGATTGTCAACATTGTTTTAGTTTTCACTGAAATTTACTCACTATTATATTGAGACACTGACAAAAATGTACAAGTAAACAATAATCGGAATATGAATGTTCCTTTATAAGAAAACATTTGGCATTCACAACCAAAGCAGCCAGTGCTACTTTATTGGAAATTTATAAAATCTTTCTGTTAAAACAATTTTTCAGGAAAATAGGATCCTCAAGTCCAGTAACTGTTATTGCTCTTTCCAGTATTGATTAGGATTTCTACCCTAACCTTTTGTCCGAAGTAGTGTGAAATGTCAGCATTTTGATGATGTCATTTTTCCCTAAAATATAAATTTTTTCTCATAAAAAAAAAGCACAAACACTTTTCTCGTGCAGAATTAAAAAGGTAAAAAATTGAGATTATGTATCCTAATGTGAAAATAGTTATACCAGAGATGAATGAAATAGAAACACCCACAGCAATAGTAATGTAAGCTAACCTTAAATGAAATTAACTGCTGATTGAAATATTTCTAAAAATGTTGAAGTTTATTCTAGAAAGTTGAGATACTTTTGCTGTAACTAGCTACAATGTACAGAAAGGTTTGATTGCAGAGTATAGATTATTTATTCTTTTTGCAATTTTTAATTTATTTAAAACAAAGTGGTGAGTATTTTCAATGTCCTGTGCTTGGTTTGAAGTTAATCAAAAAACTATGAGCAATAATGTCATGTATATGTGTTGATTTCAATAAACTGGCTCTTGATTGGATAATCATATCATTTTGATTAGAAGGCATGAATTTTGAAATTTAAATTTTCTTATGCTATTATATTTTGCACCGTTTCATCTTGTAGTAAAAATATTATTAAACTGTCTCCCATAATTACACAGCAATATATGATGCAGATTTTTCTGGTAATTACACTCAAGACAATGTTTTTTTTTCTTTTTTCGGAAATATTAACTTACTTGGTAACTGCAAAAAAATCAGCAATTGTATACATATGCCCATTTATTTGTGAATATATGAAGATCTTATCTTTTTGTCACTATGAAAAAAAAATGAAGGTAGATAAACGAATGCAACTGTGTAATATTAAAATAAATAGGTAAATTAAACTATTGGATGTATAAAACAAGAGGAGGTTGAAAAATGATGGTTTTAGATGGTGACGGAAAAGGATGAAGATAACTTATTTTTATGAAAATGTAAATGAGGATGAAATTTAGAAATGTCAAATTTACTCAAAGAGCAGCAAATTCTGTGAGGCTCTATGACACTGGAAGGTAAGGGGGTAATGTGATTGCCTGTAAGATGATTGTATTTATTCTTAATATTCACTTGTTTTAGACAAGCGATGCTGGCAAGGATACAATTTAGAAGATGAAAGATATTTCCCAATCTTGTAAATTACTTGATTTTATCTGACAATCCTATTTATTTTTCCTTGACTGTTTCAAGTTTGATTCTTATTCATGTCATTTTTTTTTACTTATATTACTATTTTATTTCTTAATTGTATTTTTTTAATTAACCAATGTAAATATTGTAATTAAAATATTGAGTCTGTAACTCAATATAAGGCTGAGTAAATTTTAATGAAAATCAAAGCAGTTACATCAAATGTTTACAATGATTATTTTAATCAACAAATGTTAATGAAAACAAAACCATTTTAGTGTGCAAAGGACATGCATTAAAAGTATTGTTTAAAAATGATTGGCACTACTTGTTTTGTCTAAAGTAGTATTTCTATTCATGATCCAGATATCCCATGATTCATTTCAGTTGTAGGGGCATCACATGTACTGCAGCTGTGGTAGAACTGGTGTTTCTTTGGGCACAATCGCCTGACAAAACCCAACCATCTTCAGGCTGGTTTGGATTTAAAGTTTTCTTTCTCCTAGACCGGTTGCCACCCAAAGCTATAGAACTCAGTCTGTCCTGCTATTTTACCCATAGCTTGGGAAGAAGAGATGGATTTATACCTTTACCATGTGTATTAACTCATTAGTGAATGTAATGAATCTGATTGGAATTCGAAGTTGGCTCTCCAATTTCTTAATCTGAGCTGCTATCCCATACTCCACCATGCCTCCTATTCATGGGAGACAAGCAAATTCTAAAAGTCATTACAATTTCAGTTAACTTAAAATTAGCTTAAAAGCCTATACAATTTGTGTTTACAGAATTGCTAAAACAAGCTAAATGGATTTAAATGTTATATTTGTGACATGAAGAGCACTCTTTTCAATGTATTATAGCAACAAGATTAATACCGAAATGAAAATTATATTTGGTAAGTTGTTTAAACAAGTTAAAACAATAAATAAATTTAACATTTTTTCAACAAATATTTTCATGGTAATTATTCTGATGAGCTTTTCTATTTGGTAAATAAACTTTATGAGTTTATGCAGTACTAGATTAGTCAAGTTCGAATTCCAGTTTAACTCATATTCACTTATGCACAAATACCCTTGGGAAAGGTATTAATCCAACTCTTCTTGCTCAGCTATGGGTTAAATAGCAGGACAGATTGGGTTCTACAGCCTTAGTTGGCAACCAGTCTACTGCAAAAAAGTAATGCCAAACTACTGCGCAAAAATTTTCTGCACGGTAAGTCACATCTCTCTTGAGATGGGATCATCGTATATCATATATGGCATTTAACTGACTGACTAAATTGACAGCAAAGGTCACATCATTTTACTGTTAAACTGACTAGATGTAACCATAAGTTCTATGCTAACAGTTTCTTCTCTCACGCTTGTCACTTGCAGAAATCTCTTTTAGTATCTTGCTTGCCAATCAACTTTGATCATCAAAAATCTAGATGCAGTATCAATCAGTATCTTCTGTCTTCTTAATTCCTGTTCTTTTATTGTTCATTCTCCTTAATGTTTTGTTTCTCTCATTTTCTCTCATACTCAGTAACCCCTTGCATCTTAGTAGCTTTATTACCTTTGGGGTTAAATAATTTTCTACCTATCTCTACTTCTTTATGCTATATTCTTTCTGGAGTTAGAAATTTACATTATTTACATGCAGACTATTTTTCTCATCTTTGCTGTTATTATCACAACATTTTGGTTTTTGTGCTCTTCAGCCTTCATTTTGTTGATCTAGTTAACCTTTAAGGAATTTCAAACTGAGCTCTTCATCTAATCTGCAGGGGTAGATTGTTCTTGTTCCCTCGTCCTTGTCCAAGGATATCTGGTCTTGTTCTTATTTAGTACTTCTCAGTTATTGCTCACCCTGTTTCCACTGAATTTAAATAAGCAAATACCCGGCCCAGGGATTGAACTCACAAATACTATGTTACTTAATTCACAAAATCCATTATGCTATCATATTATATTTAAATTTTGTACTACTAAGAAAGTTGTTATATCCCGGGAGGGGATAAACAGAGAAAGAATAGTGCAAGAAATAATTCTAAACACTGAGTATATATTAATAGAGATTTATTATACCTCAGTACAATAAACCAAATACACGTACACCAAAGAACAGTTAACAAGAATAACAATCAAGAAGACAATGTCTCTGTATAGGACGTAGGCGTTCGTCTTGTGAAGAATGCTTCTGTCTTGTGACGTATAACTCTCGTCTAAGGATGATGGCTCTCGACTAAGGTTGATGACTCTCATATAAACATGAACACTCTGTAGTTCGTTCTAGTCCCGGTCTTTTATAACCTGGGTCATGCCCATTCCTGAGTAGGACAGGATATTTCACTGCAACAAAAGTTTAAAAAAAAAAAAAGATAATACTAATTATAACCACTTGTTTTTTTTTAAGCACTTTTCTAATTCATAATAAATTGTATAAAATTTTAATTTTACTTATATTAAAAGGAAGCATTGATAAATCACAGATTTTATCAAGATCCTATTTTTTTTAATTTTTATTATTTAATATTATGTACCTTCAAGATACAGGCACTCATGGCTCACTACAGATTCTGTTTTTTTTTTATTATCTGTGAATTGCCATTACTTTTGGTAAAGTTACTCTTGTGGTTTTTTATTACCTTCTCCATAGTTTGGAATAGTTTTCTTTCTCCTAGACTGGCTGCCTATAAAGGCTAAACACCCTACTCTACACTGCCATTTAACCTAAAGTTGGCACAAGAAACAGATTCATGCCTTTCCTAAGGGAATTAATGCAAAACGAATAGAAAGAATAATATTGAACTCTGCTCATCAATTCTTCTTTTTACACTAATAACCAGTACACTACCATCACATTTTCTTATTCGCATTAAAAACATTTTCCTTTATTAAAATAGCATGTGAGCTGAGTGACAGGCTTACCTAATTAAAAAAAAAAATAAAATAAAATTTTGTTTATTTTTGCTTTGATAAATTACTTTTTTTTCCATTATCATTATCATTGCAAAACAATTTCTGGCACACAAATGATATTTTCATATTATTTTGATTTCTGGACATATATTTCTGATCTAGAGACATTTTCTCGTTTTTTTTTTCAAAGAAAAAAATCGTGAAAAACATATGTACTCCTGATGCTGAATGCATTAAGCAGATTAAAAAACTAAATAAACAAACATTATTGATAAACATTTTATTTCTAAGTCTAACTTTACATGTCGTCAAGTGTATGCAGTATTTTACAATGTTTTATACTCGTATATCTTATAAGGTTGTCAACATCCAAAAGTTATATTGGTGCAAAATAGTTAACATGTTCTGACACTAATATTTTTTACGGAAAGAAAAAATGAAGAAATGGTTTCTTATTTCAGAAAACTAAACAGTCTATCCAAATTAATAATGTCTGTAAGAAATTACCAGTGTTTTTTTTTTTCTTGTAACAAAAGCTTGTGCCCATTGAACAAAAAATAAAACAGAAGCCAATATGTCGATGTTTCTATCATCAAAAAACAAAGTTGAATTAATTCAAACATAAGCTTAAAACTAGAAACTGACAGAGGAGAAGTTTTAAATTGCAAGAACTAAAATGAGAGATGAAAGAATATCTAAAGGTAAAAAAAAAAGTAGGAGTCTGTAAATAGTTGCGAATTTTGTTTCCTGTACAATGAAAACAGAGAAAGCCACATTTGGGTGCCATCAAGTAAAATAAAAAATAAATTAAGAAGGAAGTGTTCTGTTTCAACTGGGAATGAAAGTCTTAAGAAGATGATGGATGAATGGTGATGAAGTTAAAGTTATGACACTCCAACCCTGCTGAGATCCCATTTCACAAATTAGTGGAGTTGTCAAGACCTCATATATATATATATACAGAGAGAGAGAGAGAGAGAGAGAGATGAGATTTTCTAAGATGTGCTTTTCTCAGATGAGATTTTATCTGGCAACAAAAAATTATGTTAACTTAATTTTCAAAATAGACAGGAACTGCCTGTTTTGAAGATCACCATTTAACACGCTGCCTTTCTTTTTTTAGTAATGTCATGTCCCTTCAGGACATGGGTGGCTATGGCTCTCCACAGATTCCTTGACATCATTAATGACCTTTAATTCATGCAGAAGTTAGTGGAGTCATTTCCTGTTGCCTTCTCTACAGTTTTGACTTCAAAGTAATTCTTTTCCTAAATTATCTGCCACTTGAGGCCTGAGAATCCAGGATACCAACTATTCAAGCTTAGGGAGAAGAGATATTTTCATAATTTCGGAGTCATTCATTCTGGGATTCTACTTGATTGTGATTACGAAAGTGTTTAGAGTGATCACTAGTGATGGCAAATTTATGCCTCCATTTATCTTCCTGCAGAATGCTCAACACAGAGGGATACATCAAGTGCCTTAAGGAGGCAGTGCTGCCCTGGGTCAAGAGGGTGGTTGCTAGAAGACACTGTGTCTGACAACAGGACTCTGCACCATGCTACACAAACAGGAGAACCCAGTCATGGCTGTCAGACAATTTCTGCAATCACATCACCCCTTATTGCAACCCCCTTGATTATTATGTGTGTTGTGCAGTTAAGAGTCCAACAAAAAACTCCTTGAAACAGCAAAAAATTAACTGAAGGCAAGAATTATGGCAGTATTCATGAACTGAAACAAGAAGACCCTCCAGAAGAATTACAAGAGATTTTAAAGTTGTCTGGAGGCCATGGTAGAATTCTTTAGCATTTCAAGATATTTTTGTGTAATATTGGTAAATATATCAATTAAAATGAGATGTCAGTGTTATTTTCATTTTTGCATCATTTAGGTGATAATTTATCCATAACACACTGGATATAATTACCTTAGCTATTAAAGAAAGTCTAAACCCATACAAAATAATTTTTGAAACCAAAAAAAAATAAAATAAAAATAATAATAAATTGATAATTTTTTACTGACATTATAAATTTGGGTAGACTGTTTACTTCTCTGAAATAAGAAATCTTTCTATCATTTTTTTCTTTCCATGTAAAAATATTAGTGTCATAAAATGTTAATGATGTTAGACTAACTGATTTGTGTGTGTATGCATTTATGTATAGCAGAAAACACTTACTGAATATCAGTTAATAAAATTGCATATACTGAATATACTTCAGAATTAAAAAGCATTGAGTGTTATTTTTGGGGGTTTCTTTTTAAAATCTGTCTATTCAATCATTAATTCTGTTCAACACTAAAATAAAATTAAAATGAAGTCTTACTGATCAGAGATTGGGAGTTTAATTCTCTGCTGATCTAACACTAACTTCCCAATGGGGGGAAAACTGGTTGGTTACATTCAATGCCTCCAAACTGGTAACATTCCATTACCGCTGATCAGACCCCAAATTACCACCAGTCCTGATGAGCAGATGTCCATCTTGAGAAGATGTTATGCTTCAGACTCACACCCAACCTTAAGTGGAATTCCTATAAATGATCCATCACTAAAGATGCAGGTGAAACGACTGGCTCTCTATACCGATCCACTAAGTACATGACTCTGCTATCCTCTACCGTTTTAAGAGCCAGGTCTGGTGCTGCTGATTTTCCAGCGTTCAAAAGTGTTTCTGAAGCCTGGTGGGAGAAGAATAATTTTCCACCCTCCAAACCTCTCTCTTAGAGGTGGGATGTAGCAAGTTTCTTATTGCTCTATTGCTACGGCCATGGAAAGTGCTTAGACAAACTGTATCACCTGGTTCCACCAGTTCTGATCTTCATGGCTAGGACCCACTATGTCACTTATGAAGTTGCAAATCACTCACACTCTTTTGATATTCCATCAGGAAGAATTAAGTTCGATTTAAACAGTTTCTTCCTGTAAACCACAACTCTATAGAACAAACTCCCAAGAAGATGTTTCCCTGATCACTACAATCTTGACCTGTTCATTGTTATCTTCCCCTCTTATCAACATAAACTACCCTTTAACATAATCCTCTACCTTGAGTGACCCATGTGCCTTGTACATGGTGAACCATACACAAAAAAAAAAAAATCATAATTATATTATTAATACAGTTTTCTCTTTTATTATTTTTTGATCCTACTTTTTTGGGGGAGAGGGTGAGAAGCTTGATATTTTTAGAGAATGCAAAAAATAAACAATAAAATTCTCTTCCATACATTCTTCAAACTATCAGTTTTATCTTCTATGTTTTGTGTCCCTTCAAGATTTGAGTAAATATGACTCTCCATAACATCTTATCTTTTGTAACTCTTAGTAATGACAATCCCCTACCCAGTCTCTGTTCTGCCATCCATTTGCACAAAACTTTTTGGGAGGTTACTTAATATTTCCCACTGCTCTTTTTAACTTCAATATGTCTTGTGCGTGTAAAATTCTCCAAGCCCTCTTTCCTCATTATCAGCTTCATCAATATGACTTGAATTGTTTTTTATTAACTTCATTTTTGTTATTTTTATCATTCCAGCTGAAGAATATCCTGGTTAAGATATTAAACCGTCAAATAAAAACAAAATTGAAAAATATACTGAATAAAAACAATACTTCAGATGCAAATTTGATTGTGCTTTTAGCAGTTTCTGAACCAAGTTTATAGACACTACCTAATGTATATACTCATGTAAAGACAGACTTCTTGACCTCTGAATATGCTTTGCATGAATTTTAATCCCTCCAGAAAAGATTTACATGTTTAGTGTCATTGGTCATCAAAAATGCATGATTTTTAAATTCTGAAAAAAAAATGTTACCTGTGTATAGTGTGATCTTCTATATTTTGCAAAAAAATAGATAAATAAATAAATGATCATGAAACTCACACTATATGGTATCAAAAATTGCCTTAAGTACAGCTGCAAAAAGGGCTATTGAAAAGTTCTTAGCCTGACTCATAGCAAAAAGAAAATTCTCATTTGATTTGATTTTATAAAATGAAGCTAAGGGCACCTCTTCTATGCCCACAAAAATGTGAGCGAGGGGTATTAACCAAAATTACTCCACAGCTTGTTGACAACATCCCACAAAAATTTTTTTACATTAGGTGAGAAATAAAAATCAACCAAAACAATCAAGATGAAAATTAAATGCTAAGATCTTGCATCAAAATTCTCAGTCAAAATTAATTACTTTTTCTAATGACATTATTTTTCATATCAATTTAACTCTCATGCCACCTATGCTCCAAAGAAACATCATTTTTGTTATTTTGTTAACAAAATTAACAAGTTTTAGACTGAAAATGAATTTCTAACCTAACGACTAAACATATTTTCTATGTACCATGTCCCTTCATCCCTTGGGTGATCATGACTCTCCACAACTTCCTATCCTTATTTAGCTATTTTAACCATTCATCTTCACATTATTATCACGAAAAATCAATTTCTTTTGTTCTTTATGGTTTTATATATTTATTTTAAATATATTTAAACAGTTTTTTTCGCCCCCAATATTTACTTGTACCATTTACACATTATCATCACTGGACATTCAATTATTTGTGGACGACTATATTCTAGAAATGTTTCCTCTTCTGTGCAATCAAGAATAACACATCTTGCATTATAATAACCTAGCAAGCAGAGATTAGGATACAGGCTGAGGCCTGATCAACCTTGGCCGGGTCAACCTGGAGAGAAGGTATGATGTTTCTAAAGCACCGAAACTGTCAATGAACCAGGGTAACATCACTGATGATGTGTCCTAACCGCATCTAAATGATGTATTTTTTCCAAAAAATTGAAGTTTGTCTTTTCCCCATCTTTCCCACTTCCTGTTTGCCATCATTAAGTGGGTTACATCTGATAAGTTACCCTGTGTTTCCCATGTCTTACTGGACATTTCACTTATTTCTTGATTTTTTTTATTATTGTTCATCTTATATAAGGCCTAAGTGCCATTTAAGGTAGGGGGTTACTAAATTGGAATGTTCTAAGGGTGTATAAGGAGGAAGTCAGGGTTGAATATTATGAGGATATGTAAGATAGATAATGGTTAAACCTCAACTTGAAGAGGTTAAGATTGTAGTGATTTGGAAAGAATCCTCTCATAATAATGATTATAATATTACAATCAATGTCTTGAGAAATTACATGTAAGAAAAGCCAGTTCTTCTTGGAAAATATTACTAAAGACCTCAAAAATGGCTAAGATTAACAATAATCAAGCAGTTTGAAGTTTGCAAGATATTTCCAGCCTATTTGAAAAAATGACAAATAACAACCAGAAAACAGGAAAGAAAAAAAAAGGCATATAACAACCAGTAGTAAGAAAAATTGTTCCTTCATTTTCTTTTGCAAGTAATACCAGGGCTAATATGACTGCCATGCCTCTGCGATAACTATGTTAGTGCCCTTATCTTTTCAAATTAAGATCATAGTGCAGTGTTTTCAAAATACTGTCAGTTCTGGTCATCTTCAAGAACTGAACCATTCCATTAGGAATAACATCAAATGTTGGAAATGCATTTTTCTGAGAAATTGAGTCAAACTTTATCAAATTGAGCAAGAAAAGTCTTTTTACAGGATGAAAGAACAAGAAATAAGTTTTGAAATTCCTGGGAATTTTTAGCTATCACTCTTTATCCAATTAGAAGCAAAGAATCCCCACCCCATAAAAAACAAAACAAAAAAAAAACAAAAAAAAAAATACAAAATAAAGAAAAATTCTGAAATGGTGTTGGAAAAACATAAAAAATTTCTTATATTAAATTAATGCACTTGATTTTTTTATCTTTTCATTTTTAAGTGTTTTCTCAATATGGTGGGTTTACATGAATATTGATATTAATGTTATATGGCGGAAAACCATATTTAAGTCAATTTTAAGATGATCAACAAGAAAAAAAATATAAAAGTTACTATAGATAAATAATATCTTTAACATTTTTAAAATACCTGATGCAACCTTGAAAGTTTATTTATTAATCTTTAGTTAATCTAGAACATAGCCATATGTTTTAAGTAAATGTTCCTCACTAGTCACCTATGTCCGCATTGATCAAATTCAATGTTGCTGAACTGTACTAAGTAGAAAAGAATGAGTGATTTCTGTATAATTTAACCATAAGCCCTCATGCAGAATTGATAGATATTTATTAATGAGAAATGTCAAAAAAAATTTATATTGATATAAGACATGATAAAAAGTAAAGATTATAATGACAGCTGGTTTTTATTATTTTCTTTATTTGTAGAAAAGCCTTTCCTTTTATTATAAATTATGAAGAAATATAAAGGGGAAAAAAACTAACAATATTTTTTATATAGGAAATTATAAATACAGTTTTTCATAGTTCAGTAATGCATGAATGATTATGTATTTAAAAATAGACAAAGTCTTTCTTTTCTTTGCTTTATAGCATGCAAATTTACACAAAGTAAAATTTAAGGTTTTTGAGTTGTGAAGTGTGAAAATTAAAGACTCAGAAATTCATATTAAATGAAAGGTCAAATTTAGCCAGCAGTTATAATATAGAGGTCAGTGATTCCTAAAATTTTGATTTGGATATAATTTCCTGAGACATTTTTCTAAAGCTCTCTTAAATGACTTCAGGATAATTCAAAGATTAAACAAAGGTTATCTTTAAGAAAGTGTTAATAAGTAGAAAAATTAATTACTAAAAAATCATACCCACTGAAAACACATGAAATAAAAAGTTCAAATGTCTTAAAGAAAATTTTTAATAATAAAAACATCTCTGCATTTACAGCAGTTTTGGAAAGGAGGATCAGTCAGTCAGTTAAGTGCCATACGTGATACACGCTTGGGGCGATCATGTCTCGAAAGAGACATGACTGACTGGGCAGAAAATTATCCCGCAGTAAGTTGCCATTGTTTTCTGCGGTAGACTGGTTGCCGACCAAGGCTATAGAACCCAATCTGTCCTATTATTTAACCCATAACTGGAGGGAAGAGATGGATTAATACCTTTCCCAAGGGTATTTGCGGGTAAGTGAATGCAATGAATTCAGCTGGAATTCGAACGTGGCTCCCCAATTTCTCATTCCGAGCCGATATCCACTGTGCCACAATGCACATCCTGGAAAAGAGGATACCAAATTAATAAATCCATATCTTAAATAAAAGCAGAAAAAAAATATTTTAAAAATTTGAACATTAGCATCACACCAAAATATCCCAAACAGCTAAAAGCCCAAAACTTAAAACTGTCAGATTTTATTTGATGTAAATGTCATCACTAAGATCCCTTCCCTAGCATTTAATGTTCCAATATGGATATAATTTAGAGCATCTCAAGAAGATATTTCAAGTTTTAAATCTTGGAAGACAGAATATTAACTAGGGTTATTTATTTTTTTTATCACCTCTGGCAACCGAAGCCATGCCTTATTTTCTTTTGAGATTCATTACAGTTATGCCAACAAAATTGCTTTATAAGAGAAGAATTCTTGGATTTCTACTTTAATAAAAGAAACATGAATGCAACTTTCTGAGAACAGAAACTGGTTTTGGAAATGGATGAACATTTTTGGAAAAAGTTCAATAAAATATCAAACAAAAAATTTTCAGCAAAAGTTGAATATGTTAAAAACATTAACAAAAGAAAGAAGATTAAATGAAGTATTTTGTGCTTTCAGCACAAAAATGTGATTATGATAAAAAATATTACAAATAAACAAAAAATTAAAATTTTCATTCTAAAATAAATTTACTGTTAAAAAAGAGAAACAATGTGTAAAAGTGATTTTGTTATATGAGTTTTACATTAAGGTTTTAAAAACATTGCTGGACAAATGTAATCGGCTTCATTAACAGTTGATAATCCACATAACTTACAGAGAATTTTAAACTGAACACTTTATTTAATCTACAGGGGTAAATGGTTCTCATTCCAATTTCCATGTCTAGTGCAGTTGTTATTTTTAGTATTGCTCAGTTATTGCTTACCATGTTTCCACTGAGTCCAAATACCCAGTACCCAGTCTAGATATTGAACTCACTGTGTCATCAACACTTTAATCAATTACTATATTATAAAGAAGCATTTTAATCTACTAGGCTATTGTCTAGTATTGGCGAAGATGAGGACAACAGTCTAAATGTAAGTAGTGTAAATAATGATAATTCCTCATAGAGAAATTAAAAAAAACCTTATTGTTGTTTAATGAATTATTTAATTAACTTCAATTACACTCTAGATTAACTGCCCGAGTCCATTTTGCACATATATAATTCAACTATCTACCCTGTTGTCATATCTGGTCAAGAGCCCCTACTATACAACTGGCTCCAAAGGAGAATAATGTAATGTGATCAATCCTGACCTGGCAGCTTGACTACCACCACTTTCACACCAACAGGATGTGGCTTCCCTCTGTCTTTTCTACAAATATTTTCATGGCTTTGCTCCAACAAGAATTACAGTCAAATCAACAAAATTCAGCTGCCACGTCTACTCCATCAGCTTCTTTTCTCTGTGGAACTCCCTTTCATATACTGGCTTCCCTGATGGCTACAAACTCCAAGAATTTAAATGCAATGTCAATTGCCATCTCTTATCCACTTGACTCAAGTCCTTTTCTCCTCCTTTCCACATCACCTTGTGTATCTTGTTCTCTTCCTTTCTCACTCTACCCATGCAACTGCTTCACATCAGTATTCCTATCCTTCTCTTGCCCTTTCTCTGACATGCCATGTAACCATTTCAACTTTCTCTTTACTCTTCTTCTGCTTAAACTTTCACTCATCTCTTATGTACCCCCTGTGCACCAGTGGCAGTACTGCCTTGTTTAGAGTGAAACAATTAAAAAAAAAAAACTGACATAAAAACAAAGACTGATTTATTAATTTTATGAAGATAGCTAAGAGCAAATAAGTCTGGAATAATTAATCAACTTTAGGTCTTCTTTTATTTTCAAATTTTTTTTTTTTTTTAATCATATCACTCCAAGCAAGGCGATAATGCCACTGATGTGCAGGGGGCTACGTAAGAGTGAAAAGATTGGAAAAGAGAAAACCGGAGACCACATCCTAAGCAGGGAACAAGGGATGAGCCTCTTCACCTGTTCAATAGATGTGGGTGGAGTGTGAACCGGGTGATAGTTTAGTCTATCTACTCCAATTTCCAAAAAAAAAAAAAAAAAAAAAAATGGAAAAAAAGTGAAAAGATTGGAAAAGGGAAAGCTGGAAACCACACCCTAAACAGGGAACAAGGGATGAGCCTCTTCACCTGTTCAATAGATGTGGGTGGAGTGTGAACCGGGTGATAGTTTAGTCTATCTACTCCAATTGAGAAAAAGGAAAAATAAAAAAAAAGGAGTGAAAAGATTGGAAAAGAGAAAACCGGAGACCACATCCTAAGCAGGGAACAAGGGATGAGCCTCTTCACCTGTTCAATAGATGTGGGTGGAGTGTGAACCGGGTGATAGTTTAGTCTATCTACTCCAATTGAGAAAAAGGAAAAATAAAAAAAAGGAGTGAAAAGATTGGAAAAGAGAAAACCGGAAACCACATCCTAAAATGACTTATTTAAGAAAATATCAAGATGAGTTTTTTGGCTTTGAGTGAAAGAAGTTAAAGATCAGATATATACATACATACATACACACACACACATATATATATATTAATGTATACTTGGGTAGCAACACTTCTTTTAAACATGTTTCATTAAATAAAGCAGAATAAGAAGATTTAATTGTTTATTTAGTTTTTCCAGCATCCTTAAATTTTTCACTTCTGTAGAAATAAGGGAGTACAAAAATTTCCCAGAATTTTCACTGTCACAAGCGCTTTTGGTGACTTATTTTATGATTTTCAAGGGGTTTTGTTTTGTATATATGATACACATTAAAGAAAAGGAGTTAATAATATAAAATCTATCTGATTTGATCTATGAAAACATTTTATTGGAATTTAATAATGATTAACAAAACTTTTAATTTCTTTTTCTATGTGACATGTACCTACAGGACTTTGGCAATCATGGCTCTCCACAATTTCTTGTCCTTTGTATCTCTTAATAAAATTTGTCTTTTGGCTAAACCCTGTTCTGCCAACCATAGGAAGGTAATACACTGTTTTCCTCTGTCTCTCTTGCCTTCAATATGTTCTGTGAGTATCAAATTTTCCAAACCTTCTTTCCTTATTATATGCCCTAGAAATTTCAACTATTTCTGATGTTAAATATAAATATCCTTTTTTTTCATTTCTTGAAGATTTCACATGTTCAGTTCATGGGATTCTCAGCATCCTTCTGCTGAACCACATGTCTATTGCCTCAAGTCTTTTCTTTATCTCTAATTAGATTGTCCAGCATTCACTTTCATATAGGAAGGTGGATATTATGTAACAGTCCAGTACCCTTTTTCTTTATTTCTAATGATATTTTCCTGTTTCTTAATACTTTTCTTAGCTTTTGAAATGCATCTTTCAGTATTCCAATATGCCTTTAGATTTCATTAATTGTGAGTTCAATCCTTAAGCTGAGTAGTACAGCTTCAGACTCAATGGAAACCTAACAAACAATAACCGAGCAGTATTAAATAAGAAAAAGACAAAATATCCCGAGTCAAAAAAAGCAGAACAGGAACAGTCAGAGATTAAATAAAGTGTTCAGTTCAAAATACATAGATGGCTATTTAAATTGATAGACACCTAAGAAGGCCATAGAGCACAACAGCTGAAACAATCTGATAATAATAACAAAGATGAGGACAATAGCTGAAATGTGACTAATACAAATACAGTTAGATGCATGTAAAGGAACACATGTTTATGTAACTTAATAAATCCCAGTACAGAAAGGAACACAGTTGGTAGCTCAACAAATTGACCACCTCCAACTGTGAACTTTATTACACAAAAAGGTTTCGTGAGTGTGGCTTAAGAAAACAATAAAATAAATATGTCAATCAGAAATTGGTTTAAAAGCACATACCCCATGAAGCATTTAATATCTTCTGTTTCAGGTTAATGAAGCTGAGAGGTCACAAATAACTTGTCAATCACAGGTGGAGCCGGAAACAAGACACCCATCCACAGGACAGGAAAAACAATCAATTAGTAATTAGAAACCCCCTGCCCAGAAAAAAAAAAAAGAAAAAAAAGTAAATGAATGATAACAAAGATTAAATTTAAAATGCTAACTAAAAAGTATCCTAAATTTATTGTTTTCTGGATTATGGTACTAATTCTATTAGGTACTAATAATTAAGTACTATTAGGTACTAATTCCACTCAATCATTTTTGGTATACCGAGTTTAGATAAAACATCATAATATACACAGAACTAAATTACAAATCCTTTACATAGAAGTTTTTACCTAAGAATAAAACAAAGAAAAAAACTGAAGTATATATTGTTACTATCTGCCTGGTGCTCATGGTATATAAAACCTCTGATGAGGTTTCTGTAATCAAATTGTACAGTGGGGTGATTGTCCTCCCACCCAACCACTGTAATCTGAGAAAATGTTAGCTTTATAACATGGTTTTTTTTTCTTAGATGACTGCATATTCCCATGATAACAAGTTCTATCTAAACCAAGTTTGGGAATTTAGTGCTTTCCTTTTCCTAGACTGGTTACCAGCAAAGGCTAAAGACTTCAGTCTGCCTGATACAATCTCTATGCAATCTCAGTGATTAACACAAAAGCAATGGGTTAAGTGTACCAACTAGGAAATAGAGTATATTGAAAAAAATATTTTTTTTATTATTAGTTTATGGATATTGATGTAATCCTCTTTACAACTCAATATAGTGCAAGTAATTTAACTTGTTTTTTTGAAAGTGATTGTTTAAACTATAATAAATTTTATTCAAACATGATTGATTGTTTTCTCTGGATTATCAAACTTTTGTAGGTTATCTAAAGCCATGAAATAGTTTTAGATTGTAAGAAATTTTGATATAATAATGATACAAGTTTTACTAATTAACCCATATCTAAGGACAAAAGAAGTAGATTCATGCCATACCCAATGGAGCATAAGTGAATATAATGAGCCCAACTGGAATTGGAACTCAGCTCTCCAATTAACAATTAGAAGTAGTTAACCACTGTATTAGCCACATATCAAAGCTGGCATTACCTGATATTCTCTAGTGCTCACTCATTTTGGTACTGACTAGACTTAACATTGCTTAACTTTGGTGATTGTATAGGAACCAATGTTTCAATGCGATATGGCCATAAGCATTCTTGTGTGAATTTATATATATATAGTGTACACACACACACACACACACACACACACACACACACACACACACACAGATGGGATTAAGTGTCTCAGATAAACTTCAGCACTATTTAAAATCATATAGAAATATCCTAAACAAATCAAAGTCCAAATAGAAAACTAATGTATATTTACCAAATTCTTTTGAGTCACTCATGAAATTAGAATCATTTTGACAGAAATATAAAAGTGGAAGGAACACATCTCTTTGATCCAATTCAATCTACTTCCAAAATAATTTTGAGTTGCAGTTTCAAGGAAATATATCTTTATATACATGCGATTATTTTAGTTGAGTACTGACCTGCCTCTGGCTTGATTTCTACTTTGAAAGCATTCCTTAAAGACAATGAAGTAAGGAAAGAATTACAAATTTACTTATATATATATATATATATATACATACACACACTCAAATATACTGCCATTTCAGACAAGGGATTATTTTGACCTTATTTTCAATAAATAACCATCATCAAATAATAATAGATATAAAAAAAGGATTTTAAAAATTATAGCTTACTTTTGAAAAGAAGTGCATTTTATATTCTAAATAACTCTGAAATGTTTATTTTATATTCTCAATAATTTTAAGACTTAGAGTGGATGTTCTTTCTAGTAAGTTTGGGTTGTAGATGTTAAAATATAAAAAGATATCATTTTTTAATAATTAGATATGAAATTGAAAAACAAATTTTATTAAATCAAATTTTCAATGGTCTGCTAAAATTTAACAATATATAAAGTAAATAAATAATTATGAAATTAAATTCTTTTGTTGTTCTTTCATGTGCCGTGTCTCTTCAGGACATAGGTGATCATGACCCTCTACATCTTCCTGTATTTTGTAGCTCTTAATATATTTTGTCTTGCTATTTCTCCTAAATCCTATTCTGCCACCCATTTGCTTAAGCCCATCAAGTTTTCCCCTGTCTCTCGCTGCCTCTATTCACCTTGTGTGTATCAGATTCTCCAAGTTTGTCATCCTCATTATGTGTCTGAGAAACTTCAGCTGTTTCTTCCTAATGTTAAGTATAAGTTGCTCACGTGTTCAGTCCATGATATTCTCAGCCTGCTTCTCTTGAAACACATTTCTGTTGCTTTAGGTCCCTCCTTCATCTTTGAGGAGACTGTCCAGCATTTACTGCTATACAGGAAAACAGATATCATGTCACAGTTCAGCACTCTTTAATTTTTAAAAAAATAATTGCTTTATGGTAATGAATCATAATATTGTTATTTATACAAGAAATTTTGAATTTAAAAAAAAATGTTTATGTGAAGGAAGGTATGAAAAAATAAAACTGTATAAGAAAGAAGTAGCTTTTTAAACTGATGAAAACCGATTTAAAAATGAGTTTATAAATGTATAGGATCGTATCACTGATGCATTTGTGTACATATGTGTACATGTGCATATATACACGCCCAGATAAAGAATGGTATAAAACAAAAAAACAGCCAAAACTTTTTTGAAACAAAGTAAAAAAAAATATACAAAAAATAGCCAAAATAGTTTTATAATCAAAGTTAAACAATAAAAAAACAAAAAAAACAAAACAATTCTGAACAAAAAAAAACAAGAAACAAAAAATAAACATTAAAGGGAAATTACATGCTTAACTGAAGATACATTTGAATTTTCAATATTTAATAAGTCAATATTAAATGATGTTTTAAACAAACAAAAATTCATTCAAGTTTTTCGTGTCACCACTTGAACTTAAATGTGGATATTAAGATTTTTTAAAATCTAGAAAAAGATCCATGATTTCTCTTTGATGTTTCATTTTATTTTTGGAAAAAAATTAAGTGAAAATTTATTAATCATTATTCTGCAATTTTTATTAAATAAATAAAAATTAAAAGTATATATATATATATATATATAAGAAAATATATTTGAATGAAAAAGTTGGAAGAATTTTAAAAAAATGAATCATTTTACACTTAACATTTTAGGAAAACATTTACTTTCAATTTACTCAAGAACGATACAAACAAAAACCATTTCTTCAAGTTTAAGCTTCAACACAAATTTAAGTTGTGCAAAATTACACAATTATTTTCTTTGATATATTTTATAGCCTTAAAATTAGAACAGAATAAAAAAATATTAATTTATTTATTCAATACTAGCTCAGGGTTTTTTATTGGTTATGTTGAAATGATAAGGTCAAGTCTTATTCAAAAAGCTCTTCTATGATATTGCTGTGATGCGTAAGCTGAAAAAATGCAAAGTAAGTATTGGTTTTTGTTGTATTTGTAAAACGAGATTCATGCTTGGTCAATTTTACCTATAAACAGGAATGATGTATGTACAATTGGAAGAATGGAGGTAGGCATAGCAGGAGCCTGTAATGTGATGCGATGAGATTGTGACACAGAAGTGGGTGCATTGTCTCTTCAACATTAGAGGGGTTGGCACCTTGTAGAAAACACGGAATTGTTATGGCATATGGTAAAATAGAAGTTACAAAAAAGCCTTGATTATTGTTGGAATACAACTAAGCATTTCAAAGAAATAAATGATCACAAAAAGCAACAATTTCCATTAATTTTTGCTGCACCCTGTGTGTTAATTAAAATTTTTGTTTGCATACCAAGGCATCAGACCTTGATCTACCAGTGACTCGATTTTGGTTGAGTTTAAGTGAAGCATTTTGGAGAAATGCATAAAAGTGTGCAAAAGACCACATGAAGTTATGTTTGTTGTTGATTTTTGATGAACACTGTACTTTGACTCAAAAAATTTTTGACTTTTGTCTACATCAAATGTGCAAACTTTGATCTACAAGTTACCCAATTTTGGTTAAATTTGCAGAAGGTATCTCAAAGGAAAAGAGTTCTTAAGTTCTAAGCATTTCAGAGATTTCTGGCATACCCCATAAATTGATCTGAAAATCTTTTGTGTACATCAAAGGTTTATGTCATGAACGACAAGTGACCCAATTTTGGTTGAAATCACACCTAGTGTTTCAGAGGAGTAGGGTTTGTTAGAATGGAGACACACAAACACACAGATATATATATATATATATATATATATATATATATATATATATATATATAGATTTCCTCTATTAAATTAAAACTAAAATATAATTAATTTTTTACAGGAAATATTAATGGGTCTGTTGCTAATCCAATAAAAAATAATTATTTTCAACTAACAATAATGTAACAAAATATTTTATTTTTGAAAATACTGCCAACACAAAAAATTTTCAAAGCTCTTGCCAAATTAGGAATAATTATACAAAGTTGTTGTATCCATTCTGATTCACAACCTGGGCCAGTCACATACATACACTGAGATAAAAGATATTCTTTTGTCTATCATGCTTTCTGGAGAAAAGAAAGACTAATTGAACGCATTGTGCTAGCAGATTCTATTTATGCGGATTAAATCTGCCTATGACATTTATTATTCAACAAAGAAATATCCAATCATAAATACATCAATAAATCTTTAGCCTAATGATGGAAAAACATTTATTTTATAGAAGTATATTTTTAATATAAATTACAAAAATAGTACATTATCCATTGAAGATTTCAGATCAAAATTTAGCTGAAAATTATTTACTGATCTATTCTTTTATATATGTACTTATAAAAATAGGTATCTGGCTTGATTTATCATTATGTTCATTAATAAATTCAGTAGATAACAAGTGAATTTAATATACAAGAAGTATAAAATATTTAAATTACACAATCAGCTAATAAAAAAACAAATTTATTTAAAACATTTTACTATTATAAAACTTAAGGATAAGTAAAGCTTTGGTCAACAAGCATTCTATGTTTTATAATAGTACTCCAAAGTATGTTTTTAGCATATTAGTTTTTGAGAATTACTAAACTTTTCAATATTTCCTTTCTCTCCACCTTTGAAACTGTCATCACACCTGCATTCTCATCCTTCTATTGCTCCTTTCTAACTGGTTCGTATTCCTCTTCACTCTCTTCTAATTAATCTTTTTACACTTATGTAGCCCTCTGCACATCAGTGGCATTACTGCCTTGCTCGGGGTGAAACGATTAAAAAAAAAAGTATATAACAAGTGAATTTAATATACAAGAAGTATAAAATATTTAAATTACACAATCGGCTAATAAAAAAAAAATTTATTTAAAACATTTTACTATTATAAAACTTAAGCATAAGTAAAGCTTTGGTCAACAAACATTTTATGTTTTCTAATAGTACTCCAGAGTATGTTTTTAGCATATTAGTTTTTGAGGATT
This sequence comes from Ascarosepion bandense, assembly GCA_037127315.1. Lineage (NCBI taxonomy): Eukaryota > Metazoa > Mollusca > Cephalopoda > Sepiida > Sepiidae > Ascarosepion > Ascarosepion bandense. The sequence continues at coordinate 11,339,924 of JBBBDQ010000145.1, forward strand.
ACTAAACTTTTCAAGATTTCTAGGGAAGAATTTGATCTACAAATTACTACAAATGCTAAATTACTTATTTTTTGTCTGTCAGATCAGCTCAACTGAATATTTATCTTTTTACTTAATCTTAGCAAGTAGATATCAAGTTAAAAATTTCTAAGCAAAAAGCAAAGTTATGACCTTTTTTTCTTTAACTCATTTCCAGTCACCAAATAATCAAGACAAAGGGAACTCACTCCCGTATTCTTGCTTTCCTGACGGCTACAACCTCCAGAAATGTAAATGCAAAGTTAATACTCATCTACTAACCACTGGCCTCTAGCTCTCTCCCCTCCCCTGTATAACCTTCCCCGTCTCTCCACCTATGTATCTGTCATCGCACCTTCTTTCTCAGCTTTCTATTGTTCCTTTCTAATTAGCTTGTACTCTTCACTCTTTTCTAATTAATCTTTTTACATTTATGTAACCCCCTGCACATCAGTGGCGTTTCCGCCTTGCTCGGTGTGAAATGATTAAAAAAAAAAAAAAAAATATGATACTGTAATGTTTGTATTTGTAGTCTGAGGCAATGGCCACTAGGGGGCGATAAACATTAAACTCTTGATAACATTTAGTAACTTACAAGTTGGTATGATACTTATTTTTACTAATAGTAGCAGTAAAGATTTCTAATATTTAGAATAACAATGTGAGTAGAAAAATCTTTTATACAGTTTATGACAGTAATACCTCCCACCCAATGGTACAGCAAGATTAAGACACCATTGCCAGTAATGGCTTACATACCATTATGGGGGAAGTATTTATGGCAGTACATGTGATAGTTATTTTTGCTGCACAATGAACAATCTCTTGAGATTTTTAAATTAAATGTAATCCAAGAGTTCATAATGTTGATAGTTTTCAAATAAGGCAGGATTCAATAAATACAGTATTCAAATTCAATGAGCTCTTTTTGGGGTCAGAGAACTCATTTATGCTGCCTTGCCTTCTATGGAATCTTGCTTGCTTAGAATCCTGCCAGAAGGTTAGGTTTTCAGCTAGCATCATTAAAAGTTTAATTGCCAGTTCCCAAAAAATAATTAAACAAAAAAATATAAAGAAAAAAATACAAGTTGCTTGTTTAAAACAATGTTTTAAGTTTATATAAACAAAGAAAAAAAAATCGAACAGAAATTCTAAATGCAATATCACTTTGTTTTTCTTGAATATAAAATAAATTAACATTGATGGTCGGGGAACACCAGCCCTGAAGAACTTCCATCTTATTTTCTGTTTCTTTTTTATTTATATGCTGATTTATTTATTTTTTATTGACATTATTCACAGAGATTTTCCTGTCCCACCGTTTCTGAGACAAACTGTGAACTTGATGGACTGACCAAGGAAGCGATGTAAGGATCATTGCACACAAAACAGAAAATTACAAGAAATACATGTCATTTAGCAATGCAGGGACATTGAGTTGTTAGTTCAAGCAAAAGAAATGGCTTTCTCACTCATATTCCCAACCATACTTGCATCTAAGATGGCACATGGAAATGTAGAAATTCTCACTTACAAATGTGTATACAGATATGTGTAAGTATAATATAACAAATAAAAAATAAAGAAATGTGTATAAAAAAAAGAATACAGATAAGTGTCCCATCTATATCACAGAATAAAACACACTGTCATATAAAAAGGAACAGATGTAAAAATACATGTCTATATATTCTCATATACGTACAATACATTATGTTCATACATGAAAATGCAAATTATATATATCTATATATATATATATATAGATATATATAATTAAATTTGTTTTTTTTATTTAAAATTAATATGGTTTACATTGCAACATGGAAATTTCTATGTTTCAAAAATTTTCCCTTGTCATCAGGCAATGTTAGATCATTGTTGTGAAATCATTTTCACAACAATGATTTTTACCTTGTCATCGGGCAATGTTAGATATACTATGTTCTACAATATTTGTTGCATTGAGCACTTTTATCAAAAAAAGAAAAAGAAAAAAGTAAATGCCAGAAAACTCGGAATTGTAAAACTGTTGGTTCTCTTGACCTATATATATATATATATATATACACACACACACATACACAGTAGGGAGCATAAAGACCAGAATGGTGTTAAGAAAAAGTCTAAATGTGAAATATTTTTTTATTTTAAAGCTTCATAGAACATTTTATCAAGGAAAAATAAGGATATAAAGATAAATTACATAATTCCAAAATATAAAGCTCAATAAACTTATTTTGATAAAGTTATAAGAATAATTATATAACATTAGAAAAAACAGATGATTAAAAACATCAGAACAGTTAAATAAATCCATAAAATTTAATAATTATTTTACATTATTGCACATTTTTTAGGGTATGAATATAAAATCAGGTATTTTACTAAATTACATCAATTGATATATATTTGCCAACATAACTCTACTCAGTCAAGTGACAAAATTCTCCACATTATATATATATATATATATATATATATATATATATATATAAGCATACAAATCATATTTTATGATAAAAATCACAAAAAATATTTGTATTATTCAACCAATGTTAGAAAAATTTTCAAATTATCCTAGTATTTACTTTTTACATTATTATAAAATATTATTAATCGATAATCTATTTTATTAAATTATTTATATATTTATTATTTAGTTCAAGATATATGTCGGTTAATGTCAATTTCATAAATTTCCACATACTTTTGTAATAAATTATATATCTTATATGTATAATATTTTTCCTATATTAAGTTTATATAAAATTATATATGTATGTAAAAAATATATACATATTGCATGCAACCACTACATATTACTGACATAACTGATTGCATTCTACTGCAATGGATTTATTTCTCACACAAAGAAAAATGACACTTTTAAAACAATATGCTGCTTAAAATACACTTGATATTCTCATTTTCTCTTTACTTATACATCTGATGATGACTCAGGTAAGTTAAATGCTTTGGCCTCATACATTTTAGTAATATTTTACATCTACAACAGCCACTTTTACAAAAAAGTGTTCACATATTTGAAAAAAATGATCACTAAATTTAATAGATAGAAAATGTCGGCAGACCTTAAGCAGATTACCACCATGTTTAATTATGTTTTTCATTTTTGTTTACTTTTTTAAGTGCAGTGCTATCGATTGTTACTTAAACTTTCCGATTATCAAAAAAATATGTTGAAAAATTACAATATTTAAACAAATTGGGTGGGGGGCAGTTTCTTATACAATGTTTAAGTAAATCGATCCTCCATTTTCAATCCACTCGTGTTGGAGTAGCTTTATTTATGTTAATTTCATTGTTTTCAATTTTTTACTTTTTTGCAGCACAGTTCTATCGATTGTTACTTAAACTTTCTGATTATCAAAACAAAATTTGAAAATTTACAATATTTGAACAAATTTGTGGTGGGGGTCAGTTTTTCATAGACCGTTATAGTAAATCGATTCTCCATTTTCAATCCACTATTAGGTTGTATGAGAAACTAGTACCCTTCCTGCTAAAATTGTTTAAATATTGAAATTTTTGTAAATTTTTTGTAAAGTTTAAGGTGTAAAAGATAATATTGCACTGAAAAAAGTCCAAAATATTTGATAATGAACACATTTACAGGTGGCTGTAATGTCGTACCACTGTCTAGTTTCAAAATGAAGGTCTGATTTACTATAACGTTGCATGAGAAACTGATTCCCCCACTCCAGAAAATGTTTAAATATTGAAATTTTTCAAAATTTTATTGTCAATCATAAAGCTAAGTGGGTAATCAATAAGACTGCACGGAAAAAAGTAAAAAAAAAAAAAATGAAAAACAAGGAAATTAAACGTGGTGGTAATCTGCTTCAGGTCTGCCAAAATGTCTACTCTTTTTAATAAGTTAAGTTCATAATAACAATTTCAACCAAAATATACTGAAAATATATATATATATATATATATATATGCATGTGTGTGTGTTTACATTCAAACATGTTTTCTTAAACAAAGCAGATGAAGAATATTTCATTAATCTTGGGTTAATTTTTCTTGGTTGTCAAGTTTGAGTTTTGTCTAACAGTATATCAACCTCTGTGGGTTATTTAATGCCATAAAAGTCGGATTTTAATGTATTTTTTAATGTTCAGTTATAATTGAGAAGGTTGATTTAGATTTTGATGAAAAGTTTTTTATTTTAGAAAACTGAAGATGTCTTCTAGTGTTGTATTCAAAAATGTATTGATGGTAATGATTTTTTCTTTCAAAAATGGGTTATGGTAATAATTTTCCTTCAAAAATGTATTGTTGGTGATATTTTTTTCTTTAAAAAAATTTATATTTTTTATAAAAGTCTATTTTTATACTTTCCAGTTTGTGGTTTAACTATTTGCTCATAGCTTGGACTCTAAGAGGTGCTACCACTCCAGGTCAGGGTGGACCCGGGAAGAACAGCAATTAAGACAACCTAGCCAATCAAAGGCCTTGCTGCCAGATGCAGTTTACTGTCATGCCCAGGACCATGGTGCCAAGTTAGACACTTTATTTCCATTCAGAATTTGTCAAGGAACTTGCAGAAGTTAAATCTTAATATTTGACTACTTTCAATCATTATTAGTAAAAAATTATTTTCAAAAAGTAAATATTGAAATGCAGTAACTAATTCGGCACTAGCTCAACAAAAGGCCTAACAAACATTCTCAGTCTGTTCTGTTCAATAGGAAATGTTTGAATTCAGTAACACTGCTTAAATATACTACCTTTAAAATGTATATATGCATTTATTGCCATGTGTGTGTTTGTGTATGGGCATATATTGTTTATATAGATATATAAGTACACCTTGATAAAATATCATGAAAAAAAGAAATAATCTCTTAAAAACGCTTATATGAAGATTATATGAAAAAATGAATGATAGGATGGTATACATAAATTGTCCTTGCTGCAGTCGCAATGCACATATATGTGTCGTCTTTTTAAGCTTCACATCAAACTCTTAGCAAGTAGATGTAAAGATAAAATAAAAAGTGTCTGCGCATTATATAAAACTACATATACAATAAAAAAAGTAAGGATTGCACTTATAAAAATTTACCATTGCCAAAGAGGAAAAAAAGAAGGTTATGCTTAAATAAAACGAGGCCCATAAATGGCCCAGACAATAAAAAAAAAGGTATACGCACAATTAAGCCAACAGTAAGAGAAATTTTATGTATAATTTTGTACAAGAGAAAATTCTACATACATGCCGGATGTACATCAATTTGACATCTACTAAAAGAGTAATTGTCAGTAAACATATATATATGTAAATAAATATATCTATATAAATATATATCTATGATTGTAAGTGTATTTACTCTAACTGAAGAGCCTAAGGTGGAAAATAGTTACATCTATATATATATATATATATATATATATATATATATATATATACACACACACACACACAGACAGATACACAGTATGTATATATATTTAACATAAACGCAAAAGATATGAGGCTATCATGTGGTGACAACTCATCATGGAGTTTTCTTGCACAGGATTATATATATATATATATATATATATATATATATATATATAAAGCAACAGAAAAACCAGCCCCACTGAGTGAGGACATTATCATGATGTCCTTACAAAACTTCAAAGTTGACATAAACCTGCTCAGTTAAAGTGACAAATTCTTTGCATTAAACCTATCAACACTATCTTGACCCCAATACTGAGCACTTTATGATAAAAAATCTGCATGTTAAAATATCTTTCATCAGTTATCTATTGCAAAAAAACAACAGTCTTGGTGCTAAACAATATCACCACTCAACACTATATATATATATTTATTCACCAGGTGTCCTATACTTGTGACCACATGCCAGGCTATTTTAGTGGATATATTTGAATACCTAACACTGTGCAATAGTTATTAAGCTGGTTTTACAAACTCAATTTATTGATATGAATTTTATTAGATGCCTAACACCTATGGACAAAAAAAGCTATATATATATATATATATATATATATATATATATATATATAAATAGCACCTAATGACCCAGATGAACCTACATAGGTTTCATCTAAACAGATCGTCAGGGAAAGCTGGCTAAAGAGGAAAAGAAAAAAATGACATAAATAGGTTATTAAGACAACCCCACGTGACTAGAAAATCAAAGAAACTACAGAACACGTTTATATATATATATATATATATATATATATTTTAGTTAAAAGAATTTGTCACTTTAAATGAGCAGGTGACAACATCCTTTTCACTAACACTATCTCCACCCTGATATTGAGCAATTTATGATAAAACACTTGCTTGATAAATACCTTTTATTAGTAAAACTACTAAAAAAAAACAATCTTGGTGCTGAACATTATCATAATTCAACAATGTGAATGCGTGTATGTATATATATGTATATATATATATATTGAATTCAGAAATAGGAGTTGTTCCAATGAGAGAAATTGGTATAGGTGAAAAAAGTTTGAGAAATCATGAACATTTTGTTTAAAGTGCAGATTTATTGTTATTAGACATATGAATCTTGGTATGTAAAGTATGAAACGTATTCGCCTGAAGACAGTCAACTTTGGACTTGAAACACATGTAGCAACACAAATACCATTATGGATACTTAATGTATTATACAAAAGATAAATAATATTAATAATAGTAATAATAATCAATGTACACTGTAAACAAAACATAAATGACTTTTCACACTTTTTCACCTCAAGCGCCCATAGCCCAGAGGTAGAATCGCCGACTGACGCCAATTCGGTCAGGTTTTAATCCTGGGTGAAAAGCAATTGGATGTCTAACCATACTGATGGGATGTGATACAGTGAAACAGGTCTGTCTGCAGCTGACTATTCACACTCTCACACCCTGATTGAGCACTCTGGAAGAATGGTAGACTTTGAAAAACAGTAGCTACTCTAGCATATATGCATCGTTCATTCAGCAATGAATTAGAACACTCTCAGCTATTGGGCATGTATAATGATAATATACATGCTAAAAATTCTGCCTCCTTCTACCGAGCACCCATAGCCCAGAGGTAGAATCGCCGACTGATGCCATTTTGGTCGGGTTTCAGTCCTGGGTAAAAAGCAATCGGATGTCTAACCGTACTGATGAGCTGTGATACAGCAAAACAGATCCCTCCGCGGATGACTATATATATATATATATATATATATATATATATATAATTCTTTAGAAATTGTTTTATTTACATTCTGGATATGAAACTCACCAGATATGTGTTTTGAGAAAAATATGTTTAAACTCACTTTCTATCAGTCATAATATAGAATCATACTTTGAAACTCACTATGATGTCTGTATGAAACACTCTAACGACTGACTCCAACAGTCAGTCTTTAGACTCACTAGAGTTATTTATTTAAGCATCAAGACTAGTTCATTTTGTTGCCAGAGGTGTGTTATTTTCTCCATAACATCCTCAAAAGATTTCTTTTTATTAAGAAATATTTAATTTTATTTATTAGTAATCACCCACTCCTCCTTCTGGCAAGTTTGCCAATGTACTGAACTTTTATATTTTATGCATTTCAAATCAACCTCTTTTTTTTTCCCCCCATGCACTTCCTTTTTCTGGAAATCATACATTCAACAAATTCTTGGGGTATAGACACATCAAAAGTATTGCACAGTATTTTCATAGGTTCTTCTCATTCATGTCATTTCTATATTTCTAGCAGAGAGAATTGTGTTGCAGTGTGCTCTTTTTCACACAGATGGTGCCCGGCTGACACTACAATACTTTGAAATCAATGAAAACAAAAGTAAACAACATGCATGTGCAAAATTAAAAATATAAATTGGTGACAATTTATATATCGCACACTATGTATACTCAATTACTTTTCATAGATGTGGCCACTTTCTTCTACAAAAAGAATCATGCTCTATATATATATATATATATATATATATATATATATATATAAACTTATTTATAAATAGAACTTTGTCTGTGTGTGTGTCTATTGCCTATAGACTCCGAAATGGCTGAACTAATTTTCTTGAAAATTTACACAGTTGTACTATAAGCGTCTGCAAGTGTTAGCTAGATTTTATGTTGAGGTACCCTCGATAAATATTGAAAATCAATAATCAAAAAAATCGGGTTATAGAAGGAGTGGTCCAATTTTAATCAAATTTGATACACTCATAGATGAAGATATAAGAAACGATATTCAGAAGTTTCAAGATTGCAGTTCTTACAATAGTGCAGAATATTGATAATATATATATATATATATATATATATATGTAAAAGGCAAGATGTTTGTGTATGTGTCTGTTTATCTGCCTGTATGTCTGTATTTTTTTCAGCCCTTTTATTTTAGTTTTTGCTTTGGGGGATTTGGCTCTAAGTAGGTTTAATTGTAGTTCTTGGTCTCAGCCATGATACCATTTACTCGGAGGACTTATTTAGCCATCAAAATTCAGTTTACGACAAAAAAACTTATTTTATATCAATAGCAGGAAATCAAAATTTGACTTACATCCATTCATTTTTCTTTCAGTCTATGGTTTCACTTTAACTGGAAACAACTATTGCTTTTTAGTCTTTTGTGCCAACAGCCAAAGAGTCTGAGCTCCAGGACAATGGATTAGTTTTAAAGTTTTCATTACACCCGAGCAATGCTGGGCTATACTGCTAGTATATATATATATATATATATATATATATATATATATATATATATATATATATATATATTTCCAGGTGAAGAGTACTCAAGGTTTAACTATTTTTAGTGCCTCGGCATTTATCTTATTATGAATAGTGCTCAATATAAGAAATATTGTAGAGCTTAATATAATTATATACTTATGAATTTAGGAGAAAAAAAAAAGAAAGGAGAAAAGTAAGATAAGGGAAGGGAAAAAGGAGAAAAAAAGAGATAAAGTTAGTATGTATTCTTTGGGGCCAAATTTCAAAATGAATCTTCACTCTGATTAGTTGAAAGAAACACACATATAAATTTTATATCTTTCCACATACATAAACAGCAAACCGAAGGTTTTTGCATTTAAATGTAAATCACCTGTAAAACCAACGCTCGAAATATAGAAGTTTCTGTGTCACAATGTACAATTAATTCATATATATATATATATATATATATATATATATATATATATATATATCATGTATAAAAATGGAAAATGAATGCATATACACAGTGGGACAAATATTTTCCCCCTCAACACTGTAAAAACAGAGAAGCAAAAATACAAAACAAAAGTAAAGTTAAGAACACATAGTGCTTGGGTGGATAAAGGCTGATGTTAGGGACCAGGGTAGGACACCAGAGAGGAACATGAGCTTAGTGGGTAATTTTAGAGGTTGGTGAATATAGTGGGGTTAAGAGAATCAATGTAAGCGACAGTCAGAATGTGCATCAGTTATCTATAGGTAAGATGTGACTCAGAATGGAAATTTTTGTCTCCCTCATCCCCCAAACTTCACCAGAATTGTCAAACCACCTTTTATTTGTTTGGTAGTGCAGTCTGGAATCAGAAAGCAGGGGGCCAGAGAATAATGCCTCCCTATCCACAACGAAAAGTAAGAACGAAAATATCCTCTCCTATCCCTACTGTTGCAAAATATTCCCTTTCTCTCCGTGACAACCTGACACACTCCGTCTATTTCCTATATATTACTTTTATCTTTAGTTTCCAGCAAAATGACTGGTGTTTGCAGGGACAGCATAACATTTCTGATCCGTCCAACTTGAATCTTAACACAAGCATAATTCTTACTTCATTTTATAAAAATATCTATATGTATAGACAAGAAAAATTAACAAGTTATAAAGTGGTGAATTAAAACAATCTATTTTTTTAATAATCATTTCACCCCAAGCAAGGCTGAAATGCCACTGGTGCATAGGGGGTTACAGTGAGAATAAAATTGGTACAGGGGATGTCAAAAAAAAAAAATTAACAAGTTATAAAGTGGTGAATTAAAACAATCTATTTTTTTAATAATCATTTCACCCCAAAGCAAGGCTGAAATGCCACTGGTGCATAGGGGGTTACAGTGAGAATAAAATTGGTACAGGGGATGTCAAAAAAAAAATTAACAAGTTATAAAATTGGTGAATTAAAACAATCTATTTTTTTAATAATCATTTCACCCCAAGCAAGGCTGAAATGCCACTGGTGCATAGAGAGTTACAGTGAGAATAAAATTGGTACAGGGGATGTCAAAAATTAACAAGTTATAAAGTGGTGAATTAAAACAATCTATTTTTTTAATAATCATTTCACCCCAAGCAAGGCTGAAATGCCACTGGTGCATAGGGAGTTACAGTGAGAATAAAATTGGTACGGGGATGTCAAAAAAAAATTAACAAGTTATAAAGTGGTGAATTAAAACAATCTATTTTTTTAATAATCATTTCACCCCAAGCAAGGCTGAAATGCCACTGGTGCATAGGGGGTTACAGTGAGAATAAAATTGGTACAGGGATGTCAAAAAAAAAATTAACAATAAAGTGGTGAATTAAAACAATCTATTTTTAATAATCATTTCACCCCAAGCAAGGCTGAAATGCCACTGGTGCATAGGGGGTTACAGTGAGAATAAAACTGGTGGGGATGTCAAAAAAAAATTAACAAGTTATAAAGTGGTAGATTAAAACAATCTATTTTTTTAATAGTATTTCACTAAAAGCAAGGCTGAAATGCCACTGGTGCATAGAAGTTACCAGTGAGAATAAATTGGTACAGGATGTCAAAAAAAAATTAACAGATTATAAAGTGGTGAATTAAAACAATCTATTTTTTTAGTAATCATTTCACCCCAAGCAAGGCTGAAATGCCACTGGTGCATAGGGGATTACAGTGAGAATAAAATTGGTACAGGGGATGTCAAAAAAATTAACAAGTTATAAAGTGGTGAATTAAAACAATCTATTTTTTAATAATCATTTCACCCCAAGCAAGGCTGAAATGCCACTGGTGCATAGGGGATTACAGTGAGAATAAAATTGGTACAGGGGATGTCAAAAAAAAATTAACAAGTTATAAAGTGGTGAATTAAAACAATCTATTTTTTTAATAATCATTTCACCCCAAGCAAGGCTGAAAATGCCACTGGTGCATAGGGTTACAGTGAGAATAAAATTGGTACAGGGGATGTCAAAAAAAATTAACAAGTTATAAAGTGGTGAATTATTAAAACAATCTATTTTTTAATAATCATTTCACCCCAAACAGGCTGAAATGCCACTGGTGCATAGGGGGTTACAGTGAGAATAAAATTGGTACAGGGGATGTCAAAAAAAAAATTAACAAGTTATAAAGTGGTGAATTAAAACAATCTATTTTTTTAATAATCATTTCACCCCAAGCAAGGCTGAAATGCCACTGGTGCATAGGGGGTTACAGTGAGAATAAAATTGGTACAGGGGATGTCAAAAAAAATTAACAAGTTATAAAAATTAGTGAATTAAAACAATCTATTTTTTTAATAATCATTTCACCCCAAGCAAGGCTGAAATGCCACTGGTGCATAGGGGGTTACAGTGAGAATAAAATTGGTACAGGGGATGTCAAAAAAAAAATTAACAAGTTATAAAGTGGTGAATTAAAACAATCTACTTTTAATAATCATTTCACCCCAAGCAAGGCTGAAATGCCACTGGTGCATAGGGGGTTACAGTGAGAATAAAATTGGTACAGGAGGATGTCAAAAAAAAAATTAACAAGTTATAAAGTGGTGAATTAAAACAATCTATTTTTTTAATAATCATTTCACCCCAAGCAAGGCTGAAATGCCACTGGTGCATAGGGGGTTACAGTGAGAATAAAATTGGTACAGGGGATGTCAAAAAAAAATTAACAAGTTATAAAGTGGTGAATTAAAACAATCTATTTTTTTAATAATCATTTCACCCCAAGCAAGGCTGAAATGCCACTGGTGCATAGGGGGTTACAGTGAGAATAAAATTGGTACAGGGATGTCAAAAAAAATTAACAAGTTATAAAGTGGTGAATTAAAACAATCTATTTTTTTAATAATCATTTCACCCCAAGCAAGGCTGAAATGCCACTGGTGCATAGGGGGTTACAGTGAATAAAATTGGTACAGGGGATGTCAAAAAAAAATTAACAAGTTATAAAGTGGTGAATTAAAACAATCTATTTTTTTTAATAATCATTTCACCCCAAGCAAGGCTGAAATGCCACTGGTGCATAGGGAGTTACAGTATGAGAATAAAATTGGTACAGGGGATGTCAAAAAATTAACAAAGGATTATAAAGTGGTGAATTAAAACAATCTATTTTTTTAATAATCATTTCACCCCAAGCAAGGCTGAAATGCCACTGGTGCATAGGGGGTTACAGTGAGAATAAAATTGGTACAGGAGGATGTCAAAAAAAAAATTAACAAGTTATAAAGTGGTGAGATTAAAACCAATCTATTTTTTTAATAATCATTTCACCCCAAGCAAGGCTGAAATGCCACTGGTGCATAGAGAGTTACAGTGAGAATAAAATTGGTACAGGATGTCAAAAAAAAAATTAACAAGTTATAAAGTGGTGAATTAAAACAATCTATTTTTTTAATAATCATTTCACCCCAAGCAAGGCTGAAATACCACTGGTGCATAGGGAGTTACAGTGAGAATAAAATTGGTACAGGGGATGTCAAAAAAAAATTAACAAGTTATAAAAGTGGTGAATTAAAACAATCTATTTTTAATAATCATTTCACCCCAAGCAAGGCTGAAATGCCACTGGTGCATAGAGAGTTACAGTGAGAATAAAATTGGTACAGGGGATGTCAAAAAAATTAACAAGTTATAAAGTGGTGAATTAAACAATCTATTTTTTAATAATCATTTCACCCCAAGCAAGGCTGAAATGCCACTGGTGCATAGGGGGTTACAGTGAGAATAAAATTGGTACAGGGGATGTCAAAAAAAAAAATTAACAAGTTATAAAGTAATTGGAGTAAACAATCTATTTTTTTAATAATCATTTCACCCCAAGCAAGGCTGAAATGCCACTGGTGCATAGAGAGTTACAGTGAGAATAAAATTGGTACAGGGATGTCAAAAAAAATTAACAAGTTATAAAGTGGTGAATTAAAACAATCTATTTTTTAATAATCATTTCACCCCAAGCAAGGCTGAAATGCCACTTTGGTGCATAGGGAGTTACAGTGAGAATAAAATTGGTACAGGGGATGTCAAAAAAAATTAACAAGTTATAAAGTGGTGAATTAAAACAATCTATTTTTTTAATAATCATTTCACCCCAAGCAAGGCTGAAATGCCACTGGTGCATAGGGAGTTACAGTGAAGATAAATTGGTACAGGGGATGTCAAAAAAAAAATTAACAAGTTGTAAAGTGGTGAACCAAAAACAATCTATTTTTTTAATAATCATTTCACCCCAAGCAAGGCTAAATGCCACTGGCATGAGGGTTACAGTGAGAATAAAATTGGTACGGGGGATGTCAAAAAAAAATTAACCAAGTTATAAAGTGGTGAATTAAAACAATCTATTTTTTTAATAATCATTTCACCCCAAACAAGGCTGAAATGCCACCCTTTGGTGCATGGGAGTTACAGTGAGAATAAAATTGGTACAGGGGATGTCAAAAAAAAAATTAACAAGTTATAAAGTGGTGAATTAAAACAATCTATTTTTTTAATAATCATTTCACCCCAAGCAAGGCTGAAATGCCACTGGTGCATAGGGGGTTACAGTGAGAATAAAATTGGTACAGGGGATGTCAAAAAAAAATTAACAAGTTATAAAGTGGTGAATTAAAACAATCTATTTTTTTAATAATCATTTCACTAAACAAGGCTGAAATGCCACTGGTGCATGAGAGTTACAGTGAATAAAATTGGTACAGGGGATGTCCAAAAAAAAAAATTAACAGTATAAAGTGGTGAATTAAAAACAATCTATTTTTTTAACAATCATTTCACCCCAAGCAAGGCTGAAATGCCACTGGTGCATAAAAGGGGGTTACAGTGAGAATAAAATTGGTACAGGGGATGTCAAAAAAAATTAACAAGTTATAAAATTGGTGAATTAAAACAATCTATTTTTTTAATAATCATTTCACCCCAAGCAAGGCTGAAATGCCACTGGTGCATAGGGGGTTACAGTGAGAATAAAATTGCAGGGGGATGTCAAAAAAAAAATTAACAAGTTATAAAGTGGTGAATTAAAACAATCTATTTTTTTAATAATCATTTCACCCAAAGCAAGGCTGAAATGCCACTGGTGCACATAGGGGGTTACAGTGAGAATAAAATTGGTACAGGGGATGTCAAAAAAAAATTAACAAGTTATAAAGTGGTGAATTAAAACAATCTATTTTTTAATAATCATTTCACCCCAAGCAAGGCTGAAATGCCACTGGTGCATAAGGGGGGTTACAGTGAGGAATAAAATTGGTACAGGGGATGTCCAAAAAAAAATTAACAAGTTATAAAGTGGTGAATTAAAACAATCTATTTTTTTAATAATCATTTCCTTTAAGCAAGGCTGAAATGCCACTGGTGCATAGGTTACAGTGAGAATAAAATTGGTACAGGGGATGTCAAAAAAAAATTAACAAGTTATAAAGTGGTGAATTAAAACAATCTATTTTTTAATAATCATTTCACCCCAAGCAAGGCTGAAATGCCACTGGTGCATGAGGGTTACAGTGAGAATAAAATTGGGTAGGGGATGTCAAAAAAAAAAAAAAATTATTTCATAAAGTTATAAAAATTGGTGAGATTAAAACAATCTATTTTTTTAATAATCATTTCACCCCAAAAGCAAAGGCTGAAATGCCACTGGTGCATAGGGGGTTACAGTGAGAATAAAATTGGTACAGGGGATGTCAAAAAAAAATTAACAAGTTATAAAGTGGTGAATTAAAACAATCTATTTTTTTAATAATCATTTCACCCAAGCAAGGCTGAAATGCCACTGGTGCATAGGGGGGTACAGTGAGAATAAAATTGGTACAGGGGGATGTCAAAAAAAAAGAAAAAAAGGAAAAGAGATAAAACATGCAACGTCAGTTGCCAACTTTTATCTATTTAAATAACTGCAAAGTGTTCTGACAGAAGATGGAAAGTGTGACATTAAGATACAAAGATGCATTGGCATGGCCAAGGACACATTTCGAAAGCTAACCAGAGTACTGAGAGACAGAAAAATCTCACTGAAAACAAAGAAAAGAGTGCTAGATTGCTATGTGATATCTGTCCTTCTGTACAGCAGTAAATGTTGGACAATCTCCTCAAGGATGAAGAGGAGGCTTAAGGCAGCAAAAATGTGGTTCTACAGAAGAATACTGAGGTTACTATGGACTGAGCATGTGAGCAACAGTGTGGTGTTAAAGAAGATGCAAACAAGAAAAAAACCATACTTATCAGGAAGATACCACTGAGGTTCCTGGGACACGTAATGAGGAAGGAGGGACTGGAGAATTTAATACTCATAGGATGGATAGAAGGAAAGAGAGATGGTAAAGTAGTGTGAGACCTACTTGATAGGTCTGAGCAAATGGATGGTGAAGCAGGGTTTGGGGGAGATACCAAGTGGGAAAATATTGAGAGTGAAAAAAGACAGTGCCAAGTGGAAGTCTATGCTTGCCCATGCCCTGAAAGGAGATTCCCATCCATCTTTTATCTTCAACATCCTCTCTGACTTTTTAATTCTCTAACTGTAATCCCCTGTGCACCAGTGTCATTTCTGCCTTTCCTGGGTGAAATGATTATGAAAGAAAAAACAAAAAGAAAAACACATTTTGCATATAAGTATGCAAGTTTGAAAAATAGACAAAGACTTACGCAGAAAATAAAAGAAAGAAATGTGCTAAGAAATCTTATTTTTCTTTCTCTTTACATGATGATAAAAGTTCAAGTAATAAATAAGGTGTTTTTCTCCACCATGTGCATGCTGACAAATGAAAAGCTTCTGTTTAACAATGAATGTGTGTCAGTAAGAATTGTAGCAATGAATAATAGATTAAAACAGAGGATTAAGACATCTTTGCTTGACTGAATCTTTTGCCTTTAAATCAAAATGTGATAAAAATCACCAAATCATTGGCATGAAAAATCAAGGCCTGTATAGCACTATATATTAGTGTGTATATATATATATATATATATATATATATATATATATGTGTGTGTGTGTGTGTGTGTGGCCATACAGAAATAAGAATATTTACATAAACAAATATGCATCATTGTAATATCAGCAGCAATTATCCAAAGTTTTCTTCTTGTCCCTAGATAAACCTTTGCCCTCATTTTGAAAAGTTAAGACCATGCACACACTGCCCTATTTTATGAATGCTATCTTTCTCTCTCCTGATATATTTGTTATCACTCTTTTTCTCCTAAATCTCGGCTTTCTTAAAAACTGTTTTCTTCTCTTCCTCTTTCTCCATGTCTTTTGCTCAATTCCTGGAAGTTCCTAATGCCATTACCAGTAACAAAATGTAGGATCCCACTCCATTAAAGGGAAATAAAAAACAAAACAAAAATAAGGTCAACCTTCATGCCTTTATGACCTTTGCTTACTTGAAAGTTCTTTCCAAGGTGAGGAACTCATCTTCTCTTCCCCACAACCACATACCACAAATCCCTCAAAATACAAATAAATAAATAAATGAAAACTTAGAAATAAATTTAGTCACATTTATTGCTCACAACAGAAATTGAATGTCATTATACTCAATCTGAAAACAAATTCATTCAAAATGGAAATTAAGATGAATTGTTTCTCTTGAAAATTTGTTTTTACCAGAAACTTATTTCTTATCAATGAAACCTATTAAATTTTCTCTAAATGAGGTCAAATAGGGTTTTAATCGGCAAACTCCTTGCAGGTGCAAATAAAGTTGGAATTTAAGTGGGGTGGTGCTTTCCAGGAGATGCACACCTCTATTCAGCCAAAGCACAATTTAAAAAAAAAATATATCTAAATGCAGAAATAAAAAAAAATAAAAAAATACAGCTAATTATAAATTAACTTTAAATATAAAAATTCCCAGCCAATACATTGATGACCAACTGTACCTTTCATTATTTTTTCCATTTGAACACTCCTTTCTTTTATGTGCCGTGTTCCTTCAGGATGTAGAATTTTATGGCCCTCCACATCTCCCTATCCCTTGTAGCTCTTAGCACCTTTACTCTTGGTATTTTTTCCAAATCCTTCTCTGCCATTCACTTGCTCAAGCCCAACAAGTATGACTTGCATTGCTTTCCCTGTCTCTCCTTCTCTGTGAGTATTAGATTCTCCAAGACCTCCTTCCTCATTACATGTACCAGAAACTTCAGCTGTCTCTTCCTGATGTTAAGTATAAGTTTCCTTTTTGTTTCCATCATCTCCAAAACCTCATCATTGCTCACATGTTTAGTCTATTTCGCTTGCTTTAAGTCTAACTTTCGTCTTTGATGAGATTGCCTAGCATTCAATGCCATATAGAAAGACAGACATCACATAACAGTCAAGTACTCTTTTCTTTGTTTCCAATAAAATCTTCTTGTCTCTCAATACTCTGCTTAGCTTTTGAAATGCGTCCTTTGCCATGCCAATATGCCTTTGGATCTCAGTGTCGCACTTTCCATCCTCTGTTAGACCACTTACTAGGTATGTAAAGCACCTACTTGATTTTAGTATCCTTAACCTGTAGTTAGCATTTTGGGATTTTCATTTTCTGATGACCATGCATTCTGTTTTATATTAGTTGATGTTAGTCCTTTCTTCTCACTTTTCCTTGCTACCTTCTGTAGGAGGTCTTGTCTTTTTCTTTCTGTGTCTGCTATCAGTACCACTTACTAAAAAAACATGAATTCTGCTTTGCTTTCATTTTACTATCTCACTTCAAAACTATCATGGCTTTCAAAGAATTCCTATTGCTTATAATTAAGATTTCTATGATTGCACTTTATTTTATACTAGCAGTATAGCTCAGTGTTGCTCGGGTGTAATGAAAACTTTAAAACTAATCCAGAGTCCTGGAGCTCAGACTCTTTGGACATTAGCACAAAAGACTAAAATGCAATAGTTATTCCTAGTTAAAGCAAAACTGTAGACTGAAAGAAAAATGAATGGATGTAAATCAAATTTTGATTTCCTGTTATTGATATCAAATTTTCTGCACTATTGAAAGAACTGCAACCTTGAAACTTCTGAATATCTTTGCTTATGTCTTTGTCTATGAGTGTATCAAATTTGATTGAAATCGAACCACTCCTTCTATAACTTGATTTTTTCAATTATCAATTTTTGATATTTATCGGGGATACCTTGACACAAAACCAAGCTAAGAACACTCACAGACGCTTATAGTACAACTATGTAAATTTTCAAGAAAATCGGTTCAGCCATTTCGGAGTCTATAGGTAACAGAGACACGCACAAAGTTCCATTTATAAATAAGTTTAGATCAGTTGGTTTCCTTAGCAATTTTCCAGTTGTATAATTATAACTGAAATAAAATTAAATCTTTTTTATTTAGTTATTTAATCTCTTAAATGTGGTATTTTATTAATTATTTCTTTTCTTTTTTAACAAGTTTTTCTTACACTTAGTATTTTCCATAACAATAAAAGCTACAAGAAGCTGAAGAAAAACTTGTGAATATTAAGAAACAATTAAGAAAATATTTACATAAAATTCAGATAACTTCAGACTATTTAGTAGTTGTAGAAGAAGAATCAAAGAAGAAAGAGGAAGAATATGACAAAAAAATCTGAACAATAACCTCTTTGACCAAGTAGATTAAGACAAATTCCTGAAATATGTGATGGGAGTTTCAATCTCATCAGGGGTATTTCTTTATTCTGATTTCATTCTGCATGTTTTAACCATCAAGGTGTATTCAACCAACTTTTAAGACTGGAATAAAAAGGTAAGTCAGAGAATTCATTGAAAATTAATGTTGTTTTCAATCTTTATTAGAAATTATTCTAAAACTCTTACTTCTCTTCAATTCATAGGTAGAAGCACGCAAATCCATGCTGGGATTTTTTTCCTAGCCAATAGGCAGATTCTTGGTTTCATCTGAGTCAGTCTTGGTCTGTTTAGTCTTGAAGTCAGATTGCTACATTCTTTTGTCTAAACTTGCTTGTGTCTCAACCTCAATTCTTAGTTTGTGAACTTATTGCCTTATTACTGTTAATTTGCTTTACATATATTGTTTGCTTGCCTTATATTATTTTTTACCCTGTTCTTTTCTTTTTCTTGTTATTGCTTATTGCAAACTTTGTAAATTCTGGTTGTTGGACACTTCTGTTACATATTTTACATTTAATCATGGCCACTCACTCCAAAATAAATCAGAATAAAATAAGAGGTTGGAATAAGCAGACAACTTGGAAAAAAAGTCAAAAATGAAATAATTGTGGCACATGAGTGGAAGTGGAGCAGGTAGAATAACAGTGCTTTTTTTTTTTTTAAATCATATCACCCCAAGCAAGGCGAGAACGCCACTGATGCGCAGGGGGCTATGTAAGAGTGAAAAGATTGGAAAAGAGAAAAACCGGAAACCACAACCTAAACAGGAAACAAGGGATAAGCCTCTTCACCTGTTCAATAGACGTGGGTGGAGTGTGAACTGGGTGATAGTTTAGTCTATCTACTCCAATTAGTTTAGTCTATCTACAGGTTAAAAAAAAAAAAATCAAAATTTAAAAAGTCATCAGCCTTGAGAGTAATAACAAACAATGGACAAAAACACGAAAATTTTTAAAAATATTTATTTTCGTTAGGAATTAAGATAATTTCAGGCTAGCATTGTTTTGACTGCTAATACTACTATTATTATAACTTAATAGTAGTAGGAAGAGGAGTGATATGATCAGAAATCTTGACTATAGCCACTTTGACTATTAAGATGTGATGAGAGTTCAAATGTCATCAGAGGTTATGTTTTTATTCTGATTTCATTCTACTTGTTATACAAGTGATAGGGCATACAACTTATTTTTGGGAATAAAAGAGGAGATTGGAAAATTCAATCAAAATTAATGTTTTCAGAACAAAATAAGAGGGAGAGAAGTTTGTTGAAAAAGGCAGGTTGAAAAAAAGTGGAAAATTAAATGGTAGACTCTGAAATAACAGTCAGTAGGATGAAAAAAAAATTAAATAGTCGATAGATTCCAGGTATCGGAATAAACAACTTTTAAAGGGAAAACAATCTAAAAAAAACTATTAAAAATTCTTTTCATTTTTCCATTAAAACTGATGTATTGACCACAAAAAATCCTAATTCACAATCAATATCTTAATTCTCTTAAAACCATGATTACTTTTTGTTTTATAAATTATCAGATGAAAATTATTTCAACCTATTCACATTTGTATCAATTTTCTCAGCGCAAGTCTCAACTAGTAATCAACCATCTTGGCCCTTAAATTTTAATTATCTAACAAATTAATTATTCATGTTCTCACACCTTTCTGTTTCTTTCGTTATCTCTCCTCATTTTTGCTTTCTAATTCTTTTTTTTATCATCTAATTTCTTCTTTCCTTTTTATGTCTTTTTGACACTTCTGCTTACTTCTTTAATCTTCTCACTGGAAAGAGAAATAATACTTACTTGATTTCAGAAACCATTTTGTTTTTTTTTTATTTAGAAATGTTTTAAGACAAAGATTTTGTAAATTTCTACCAACAATAACACTGGCTGCTTGGTCAATCAATACCAAATGTTTCCTTATAAAGAAATGGCTAATATCAATATTCTTTCTACTGTTTTTCTTCCAATCTTTCTCACGTATTTTCTTAGTTTATTTCTCTTTAAAACATAACTTTCTTCCTTTTTTCTGCTGACAACACTTTCTTATTATCTCCCTTTATTTTGAACATTCTTACTTTCCTTCTCTTATTTAATATTTTTTGAATCCTTCTTTCAACAACCATATTGAAATAGTTCACACTGCCCTCCAACTGCCTTTAGTTTTTCTCTTTTTCTATATCAGTCTCTTGACATTTCCACCATTTTCTTTCTTTTTCTTATACTTTTTTGTGCACTATTCTTTTTCTACTTCATTTCTTCTGTCTCCTCTATTTTTTTTCTTTACTTATTTCTTATTTACTTTATCCACTTATTAATTTTGATTGAATTTTCCAATCTCCTCTTTTATTCCCAAAAATAAGTTGTATGCCCTATCACTTGTATAACAAGTAGAATGAAATCAGAATAAAGACATAACCTCTGATGACATTTGAACTCTCATCACATCTTAATAGTCAAAGTGGCTATAGTCAAGATTTCTGATCATATCACTCCTCTTCCTATTACTATTCCATTCTTTTGTTACTTCTCATATTTCTACTCTATTCTTTCTCAACTTATGATTCTCTCTTTTATTCCTGCTCTACTTTTTTCCTCTCTCTATCTCCTCAACTTTTTCTCTACTTATTTTCCTCTTTCTCTCTCTCTTCCTTACTTTTTCTTTACTTATTTTCCTTTCTTTCCTCCATTCTTTCTCTACTTATTTTCCTCTTTCTCATATATTTTCTCTACTCATCTTTTCCCTCTCTACTCCATTCTTTTATTATTTTTTCATCTCTCTCATTCATTCTAATTCTTTTCTCTCTCTGTCTCTTCCTTTTTTTTTCTATTTTTTCTCTATCTCCTTAATTCATTCTTAACTAATTTTTTTCTCTTAATTCCATTCTTTCCCATTTTATTTTTCTCTCTATTCTTTCATTCATTAATTTTCATTCTTTTCCTCTCTTATTTATTCTAATTCTTTTTCTCTCTCCCCTTAATCTACTTATTTGTCTCTCTCTCTCTCTCTACTCCATTCTTTCTTAACTTCTTCCCTGCACTCTCCCTCTCTCTCTCTTCTCTTCCATTCTTTCTATTCTCTTTTTCAATCTTTTAATTGTCTCTCTCTCTACTCCATTCTTTCTTTACTTTTTCCCTGCCTTTATCTCTCACTCTCTCTTCCATTCTTTCTATTCTCTTTTTCAATCTTTTGTCTCTCTCTTTCTCTACTCCATTCTTTACTTCTTCCCTGCACTCTAACTCTCTCTCTCTTCTCTTCCATTCTTTCTATTCTTTTTTCAATCTTTTAATTCTCTCTCTCTACTCCATTCTTTCTTTACTTCTTCCCTGCACTCTATCTCTCTCTCTCCTCTTCCATTCTTTCTATTCTCTTTTTCAATCTTTTAATTGTCTCTCTCTCTACTCCATTCTTTCTTTACTTTTTCCCTGCCTTTATCTCTCACTCTCTCTTCCATTCTTTCTATTCTCTTTTTCAATCTTTTGTCTCTCTCTTTCTCTACTCCATTCTTTACTTCTTCCCTGCACTCTAACTCTCTCTCTCTTCTCTTCCATTCTTTCTATTCTTTTTTCAATCTTTTAATTCTCTCTCTCTACTCTATTCTTTCTTTACTTCTTCCCTGCACTCTATCTCTCTCTCTCCTCTTCCATTCTTTCTATTCTCTTTTTCAATCTTTTGTCTCTCTCTCTTTTTCTCATACTGTTGTCTATTTTTTGTAATCGTCTTCTTTCCAGTTGTGTTGTTGTCCCTCACCTTTCTTTCATTTATCTTTTTTTTTTCTCCACTTCCTCTGTCTTCACTGTCTCAACAACCTATCATCTTCCATCGTTCTGCTGAGAACCTTAATCTCTGGCTGAAGATATTGGCATTACAGTGTCAGGAAGATTTGCAACTGAATGCAACAGCAGACCTTCAGTGGTGCATAAAGCCTCTATTGGATAAGATTACTTGGACAAAGAGAGAAGAGACTGAAGAAAAATAAACTTTAGAATAATCAACGGCAAATAGACAGACTGATACAGACAGAAAAATAGAATGAAAAGTAAAGTAGAAACAAGGAGATTTTTGGATGGTGGAAGGAGCAAAAAATGGAAATCAAAGAATTAAGCACAAAAAGTCAAGAGGATGCAAAGAATGAGAAGGAAAGAGAGAAAGAACTGTAAATTGTAAAATGAGAGGAAGAGACCCAGGAAATAAAAATAAAAAAACAGAAAAAAAGACGAAATTGCTTGAAAATGAAACTGAAAGGAAAAGAGTGAGAGAGAGAGAGAGAGAGAGAGAGAGAAATTTCTTTCGAGCTCATTCTCCCAAAGACAAGATTAAATGAAATGCACACTTATATGCAAATTACTGAATGTATGTCTGATTTCTTCCTTAATCTGATCATGAAAACCCCTGAATATAAGAACAGTGACCCCCCCACCCCGTCTACTTTGGTCTTCAATTATGCAAGCAGATGACATGCTTCACTGCAGAGATAATTTAGCAAATTCTCAGAAAAAAAAAATCCCATTCTTAGTTTCTTTCCTGCACAATATCTTCTTCTGTCCACATTATTAACTCAGTTGTTCAGTCTCTTAGTTCTAGTTTCAAGACAAGCATTTTAGCATTCTTATAATCTCTGTCTTAAAAAGCATACCTCTAAGTAACAAAAGTTCATACCAGTTAGCTTAGTAAACTATTAGCCATATCCATGCCTAAGAATTGGGAGACTTGACCTCTGACTTCTAATGATGACTTTCAGTTTTTTTTCTTGTTTTTTTTTTAATCGCTTCACCCCCAAGTAAGGTGGTACTACCACTGATGTGCATGGGGCTACATAAGAGAGTAAAGTTTAAGCAGAAGGAGAGCAAAGAGAAAGACAAACCAGTTACAGGGGGTGTCAGAGAAAAGGCAAGAGAAGGATGGGAATACAGGTGTGATGATAGCTGTGAAGGTAGAGTGAGAAAGGAAAAGAACAAGGTACACAGGGTGATATGGAAAGGATGAGGGAATGACTAAAGTCAAGTAGATAAGAAATGGGAATTGACATTGCATTTAAATTCCTGGAGGTTGTAGCCTTAAGTAAAGCAAGTATGTGGAAGCAAGTTCCACAGGCAGGAAGTGCAAGAAAAGAAGCTGATGGAGCAGACATTTTGGCTGCATTTGGTAGATCTAACTGTAAAAGGGTGGTACCTAGTTAATAAAGTAAATAGATGTATCAATAAGTCTATTATTATTATAGATGTATCAATATAGCCTAATAATGAAATGTACCATTTAATATACACAAAATTTGTTCAGAATAGTATTCTTCATAGTTCATCCACTGAATTTAGCGATAGATATTAATAACACAGACTGAACATTCTTCTTCTTTCTGTGCCATGTATCATCAGGACATTGGCTATCATGGTTCTTTACAATTTTCTTTCCTTTGCAGTTCTTAATAAATTTTGTCTTTGTTATCTCTCCTAAACTAGGCAGAAGATTATCCCACAGTAGGTTGCCATTACTTTCTGCAGTAGACTGGTTGTCTATAGAACCTAATATGGCAAAACAAAAGTTTAGGAGAGATAACAAAGACAAAATTTCTTTCGAGACATGATCGCCCAAGCGTGTATCATGTATGGCACTTAACTGACTGACTGATACTGCCATTCATTTAATAAAGCTTGCTTGATAGGTTATTGTTTCTTTCTGTCCCTCTAGCCTCTAATTTTTCCTGTTAGTATCAAATTTTACAAGTCTTACTTTTCGAATTATGCAGCATAGAAATTTCTACTGCCTTTTTCTGATGTTAAGTATAAGTGTTCTTTTTTTTTTTCCATTATCTCATATATTTTATTTTTGGGACATTTTTATCAGTTTTTACACTTGGCAACCTACTGCAGGATAATATTCTGCCCAGTCAGTCATGTCTCTTTCGAGACATGATCGCCCAAGCATGTATCATGTATGGCACTTAACTGACTGAATATAATAGTAATCAAAGTTTCTACTGAGCATAAAGTGAGGGATCTGTTTTCTGCTGTCATGAAGTAGTAAACTGATCCCCCACTAATTACTACTTATTAATATAATAATATAATCCACCTCTTCTTCTTACAGCTATGGGTTGAATAGTAGGACAGATTAGGTTCTATAGAATTGATTGGCAACCAGTCTACTGCAGAAAGCAATGGCAACCTACTGCGGGATAATCTTCTGCCTAGTCAGTCATGTCTCTTTTGAGACATGATCGCCCAAGCATGTATCATGTATGGCACTTAACTGACTGACTGATACCCAGAAAAGAAAACACTTGTATAAACACAAGCAAAACTGAATAAAAGTGTAATTGCAGTCAGTCATCTGAAACAAAACTTGTATAAAAGAGGGATTGCTTCCCAAATATCCACCAATAATTGTACAAGAGTGTCATAATATAGTCAAAAGAGCTCAATGTAAAATAGAAAACAAATTGCAGAGTCAAAATATTTTATATAATAAACTTTTCTACAGATGTCAATGCCTGACAGAATGAAGGCTGTGATCAAAGCAAAAGGCTATTATACTAAATATTAAATTTATTTTTTTGTAACAAGTATTTTTCTTGTTAAAGCATTTGTTGAGTAAATCAAATAAAATTACTTTAATTAAATTGTTTATTTTCTGTCAATATGTCTCATAGAAGATAAAAAAGTTTGTCCTAATACTTTTGCACAGTACTGTATGTACAATATATTTAGCTGAAATGATTATTAACTAAACTATACTACACATTTTATAGCGTGTGTGTGTTTGTGTGTACAAAACTATAGAAGTCACCTCCCCATTTCCCCACTTACAAATACTTGGCGTTTTGTCTAGTTGACATTTTTTTCGAATTGTGTTGAGCCGAGAAATTTTCAGCAGCGTTAGTAAAATATTAATGTATGCATGTAGTTTCTCTCTCTCCCCCATTTTCTTACCTTTCTCTGTCTCACATATATACGAAGGATCAATAAATTCGTAGCTTGTCACAGATATTAACATGAATTTTTATATGAAATTTAACAGTGCTGTTTGATCTATATGATTGATGGAGACGTGTGAGATTAAGTACATTGACAAAAAAATATAAAGAGTACATTGAAAAATAAGTATTTCTTGTGTGAGACAAGATGAATTAACTCTTTGCTTTGGTAAACTTATTTATACCGATCTATACGCACGCACACATACATGACAAGTAAAAGCTTATCCTTTTAAAGATGAAATTTTACACACACACGTGTGTGTGTGTGTGTGTGTATGTGTGTATAGTTCAAAGAAAGTGCTTATTTCACACAAAGTAGATAGACAATTGGAGTAGATAGACTAAACTATCGCCCGGTTCACACCCCACCCATGTCTATTGAACAGGTGAAGAGGCTCATCCCTTGTTTCTTGTTTAGGATGTGGTTTCCGGTTTTTCTCTTTTCCAATCTTTTCACTCTTACGTAGCACCCTGCGCATCAGTGACGTTTTCACCTTGCTTGGGATGATATGATTAAAAAAAAAAAAAATGTATCTCCATTGCAGACAACCTGTTCTGGCACATTTGAGTTTGTTCAATACTGGTAGGACCCACCTGTGTTTTTTATATTGCAACCAGCCTGAGAAGACCTAAGTTACAATTTCTAAGGGAGATATATAATCTGGCATGTACAACAGTTTCAACAAGGCCAGAATTCTGAAACCCTAGGTCAGGTGATTTCAGGCTATCATTTATATATATATATATATATATAAAAAGTAACGAGGGTGGACGTTGTGTAAGTATTTGATAGATTCGACTTAGCGTCTGCATTTTCCAGTCTAGCTCAACAAGAGTTGTACTCAGATGTAAATCAAAATTTTAGAATGCTAATGACACCTTGAAATTTTTCAGAAAGCCAACATTAGGGGTAGAAAAATATATATTATCACCCCACAAAGTCAGGGATCAGTTTATGTATTGATTATAATATATAATCGATCACCCCACTTTATATTATCTATATATGTTGCCCCTCCCACTCTAATCCAATAGAGACATTCTACATTCTTATCTATATCTATAAAAGTGACGAGGGTGGACGTTGTGTATTTGCTATGTAAATTCATCAGATGTTTTTTATTCTTATTATTCCTTAAACTACCTGAGTGAAACCAGGCTAAACAGCTAGTATACATGTATACATAATAAGGGTTATCTATCAATTCTTATAGTACTTCCAATTACAAGCTAATTAAAGCAATAAAGAACAGAAAATTGTCGAGAACTATGATCCTCCACAGCACATCATTTAAGTAACCAGCAAAATCAGTGCTTCCTAAGATTTTTCAAAATAATGAGAGAATTAAATATGGTAACAAAACAAGAAAAATATTTGTTTGGATACAAAGTATCTTGAAGTTTACTGATGGAAATCATGGAAAATCTCCAGAAACTTTTTGTTCTTGCAAAGTCTACTTTAGAAACATAGACCAAAAAATGATTTGATTTATTCTTGCTTAGATTAATAAAGGCTTTATTCTTATTAAGATATTAAAATGCTTTCCTTGCAACTGCAAATGTTTTCTCCACTTTAATTGTGATACTCTTAAACCTTAAGATAATTGCCAAAATGCTAATGAGTTATTTTCATTAGTTTTATATAGTCTTTTATATACAAGTCAACCATTTATCCATGCATGGAGTACTGCTGCCATATATGGTTAGGCGCCCCTGCTGTTCACCTCAGTGTTCTCGACAGGCTCCAAAGGAGAATCAGTAATGTGATAGGTACTGACTTGGCGGCTCGACTACAGCCACTTCCCCACCAACGAAATGTGGCCTCCCTTTGTTTGTTCTATAAATACTTTCATGGCTTCTGCTCCAACGAACTTAAGTCACTGGTGCCCTCTCAACAGGTGTTTACTCGTGCAACCAGATTGGCAACTGGGTCCCACCCATTCACAGTTAGGGTAGCCAAATGCAGACGACAATTCTACTCCTGCAGCTTCTTCTCTCGCACTTCCCGCCTGTGGAACTCGCTCCCATATTCTTGCTTTCCTGACGGCTACAACCTCCAGGAATTTAAATGCAATGAACTCATCTATTAACCACTTGACTCTAGTTCTTTCCCCACCCTGTATATCCATTCTTTTCTCTCCACCTTTGAAACTGTCATCACACCTGCATTCTCATCCTTCTATTGCTCCTTTCTAACTGGTTTGTATTCCTCTTCACTCTCTTCTGATTAATCTTTTTACACTTATGTAGCCCCCCGCACATCAGTGGCATTTCCGCCTTGCTCGGGGTGAAATGATTTAAAAAAAAAAAAAAAGGAGTTAAATAAAAGCTTCCAATGAAGTATAATCAGTCAGGTTTGGTTTTCTAATTTTCTGACTCTGACAAAAAAATTACTTCAGTAAAATGAATAATTTACTAAGTTAGCAACTAATTAATAATGGAACTTTAATTAAAGTGGCAATTTTTTAATTTTAACAATTGATTTACTTTAAAGTGCAGAGAGATTCACATCTTGGAGAGATTAACTTTTCACTATCTGAATTATACGGTATTGCATTGACATTTTAAGTCCATTACAATTATTTTGAGATTGTAGAGAGCCACAAAACTACTTCTCAAACAATTTTCTATTTTAATGCTAAAATGTCTTGAGACTGGCATTGAATTAATACTGTTTTCAGGTTTATTTTCTGGATTTATCTATTAAATTAATTAAATCATTTACTGTACTTGGAGTTGGATGTGTTTGGTTAGAATTGCAAAGTGTTTTCCAGTGTTTCTTTCTTTTTCCAATATGATTTTAACTAACTTGCCTAATACAACAAAAATAGCATTTCTGTGAGAATGACTTCCACTTCAACTTAAAAGTAAAATAAATAACATGAAAGAAATACTGGTCAAAAATTAATATTTTTATGCCAATTTTTTTAATGTTATTTTTCAAATACTTATTCTCAACGTGTAAGTATTTGGGTTTGAAAATAGGATTTGCATTATGGTGCCATGAACATCAGCTTGAAATGAAAAATTGGAGAACAGAGTCTGAATTCCAGGTGAATTCGCTGCATTCACTTATGTGCAAATACCCTTAGGAAAGGTATTAATCTGTCTATTCTCCCTTCAGCTATCGGTGAAATAGTAGGATAGATTAGGTTTTCTAGTCTAGATTGATAACCAGTCTACTGTAAAAAGTAATGGCAGCCTACTGTGTGAAAATAGTCTGTCTGGTCAATCATGTCTTGAAAGAGACATGATTGTCTAAGCATGTATCATCACATATGGCACTCAACTGACTGATTTCCAATGAACCAAAAAATGAATGAAAATTCTGATGACTCACTTTTTAACAAAGTTTCAATTTGGTCCAAACCAAATATTACATGATAAATTGCAAAAAGAAATGAGCACATTTAATCATATAAAATATTAGCTAAACTTTTGATTTATATATCATCATAAGCAAGTGCATAGAGCAAAGTATCTACTCCATAGATGGAATAAAGGGTTCAGTTTCAGGTTTCCTGAA
The DNA here is from genome assembly GCA_037127315.1 of Ascarosepion bandense. Classification (NCBI taxonomy): domain Eukaryota; kingdom Metazoa; phylum Mollusca; class Cephalopoda; order Sepiida; family Sepiidae; genus Ascarosepion; species Ascarosepion bandense. The sequence goes on from JBBBDQ010000145.1 coordinate 11,369,294, forward strand.
TGTTACTTAGATTGACAAGTACCTCAAGAAGGCTGTAGAGCCCAAAAGCCAAAATATTGGGATAACAACAAAAATGAGGACAATAGTCTGTATGTAAATATTATAATGAAACACACCTATTCCTCAGATAATGGACTCTCCTTAATAAGAGTTAACAGGAAGTTAACATGGGAAGTTCATAGGAGTTCTTTAGAGTTCTATTGGAGTTCAGTAGAACTACTAGGCAGTTGATATCATTCGGCAGTTTGCCGAATACTAAGAAGTCAGTTTACAATGGAAGATTACCAAGTTCCGAACATTTTGGGTGTGTTAAGTCAATTAGCAACCGACATAGCATAATTATAACTGTCAGTGCAAAAACTATTCCACAGCAGTAAATAACATAGGTACAAGCACTTTGTTTGAAAAAAATGCAACTATTACTTTAATCATTGAAAATTAATTTATTCTATCAATTATGACTATTGAATTGTTATGTAATATCACTCCTCCTATATGGCAGTGGATACTGGACAATCTTTTCACAGATGAAGAAGATACTTGAAGCAACAGAAATGTGCTTCTCAAGAAAGATGCTGAGAATATCATAAACTGAATATCTGAGCAACAACTCAGTTTGTCAATGTAAAGGCAGGGAGAATTTTTGAAGCAGATAATAAGTCAAGAGGGTTTTGAAAACTTTATGCTCACAGGGCAGATTAAAGATAAGAGATATGGATGAAAACAAGACATGACCTATCTAGTGAGCTTGAGTAAATGGAAGGCAGAACAAGTTTCTGGGGAGATAACAAAAAAATTTCATTAAGAGCTACAAAGGACAGAAATTGTGAAGAAGGGTCATGACATATAAAAAAATAATTCAGTCAGTTAAGTGCCATAGGTGATACATGCTTGGGCGATCATGTCTCGAAGGAGACATGACTGACTGGGTAGAAGAGTATCCTGCAGTAGGTTTCCATTGTTTTCTGCAGTAGACTAATTGCCAGCCAAGGTTATAGAACCCAATCTGTGCTGTTATTTTTTTTTTATCATATCACCCCGAGCAAGGCAGTAACGCCACTGATGTGCAAAGGGCTACATAAAAGTGAAAAGATTGGAAAAGAGAAAAACCGGAAACCACATCCTAAACAGGAAACAAGGGATGAGCCTTTACACCTGTTCAATAGACATGGGTGGAGTGTGAACCCATAACTGGAGGGAAGAGACAGATTAGTACCTTTCCCAAGGGTATTTGCACGTAAGTGAATGCAATGAATTTAACTGGAATATGAACTTGCCCCCCTGATTTGTCATTCCGAGTCAATATCCGTTGCACCACAATGCACATGATTCCACTGTATTATATTAATATGCCACTATACACAATGCAATACAATCAAATTATGCACGTTAGGAAATATGTATTTATAAATATGTTTAAATAAAATGTAACATATATTACAATAATATCTGTATGATTTTATGCATATATAAGAACCTATAGAGTATTTTCTAGCATTGGTCTTTGTGTTGAAGGCAATGTGAGTGTTGGATGTATGTTTGAGTATTTAAAGCTTTATCAAGAATAAGCATGGCTATAATTTTTATAGCTAAATATTTTTGCATTAAGATTAGATAGGTAAAGGAAGGAAAAAAATTCTGAGTCCATGAAAATTTAAGATGGAGAAGTAACAGTACAAAATTCCCAAAGACATATTAGCGCAAAAGTCCTTTTCCTTTTTTTACCTTCTTCCTTTATCTAGAATTATTTTTTAAGCTTTTTTTTAAACACAGAAATTGAGGAAAATTTTTCATATTATTTTCTTCAGCAGAGAAACTCTACAGCAAACTCAGGTATTGTGTATACATATATGCATGTATGTATGTGTGTGTGTGAGAGTGTTTGTTTGCATGCATGTGAAGACGTAAAAAAGAAGAAATACAAGAAAACTGTCAACAAAATTATGGGATAAAAATGCTAAAATTTGTTCCCAACATAGCAAATAACCTCCAGTCTTTTTCTCTGTTCACTTTCTCCCTCTCACATACACATTTCTTTGTTCATTCTCTCTTTTGCTTATCAGATGCTGGAATATCTTTTAGCAGTTCTTTTAAACTTGGAGACTTTTAAATGTTCACACATGTCGATCATCTGAACTGTGAGTCTTACCAAAATTGAAAATATTGTCTCTTCACTGGCAGACTCACACAAGCAGTAAATGTTATCTTCAAGTAAATAGTATCATCATACTTACTTATAACCAATATTTTTGAAAACATCTCTCTCTCTCTCTATATATATATATATATATAGAGAGAGAGAGAGAGAGATATGGCCTGAAGATTGTGCTTAAGCATAACAGTGTTGAATACTCTACATATTGATTTTATATATATATATATATATATATATATATATATATAATCATATAATTATGAATTAAATGTACATTGCGACATGTTTCAAGATAGATTCTTGTTATCAGGTAATGTTGGATGTTGGTTGTGAAAATGATTCTTCACCTGGATTTATATATATATATATATATATATATATATATATGTAGGTTTCTTCTTTTGGAGAGTACTCTGAAGGACAAAGTTTATAGCTGAAAACCAAGACATGTTAATGATTTGAAAAATTACATAAGAGATGTTTTTCAAGAAATTAATATACAAAGAGACCTGTGTAAACATATTTGTAGAAGCATAAAAAGTAGACCTTAAAGTTATGTAAATTATGACGGAGAACAATTTGAGCACCTGTGTTGATCAAATTTAAGCTCTTTTGTATTAACGTACACAATGAAATTTAATTGTCAATGTAATAATTGTATATCTAATGTTAAAATAAATGTTACCATTTACTATCCACCTACTTTTGGACTACTCTGTACATATATAAACAACTGACAATTTGAAATGAATTGTTTGAACATTATTTTTTATTTATTGATACTCGTATTTAAGTAGATATTCTGTTTTTAATTAAACAGTATTATATATTTATATCTACTGGCCTTATTATTTACAATAAATTGTTATTACGAAAATGTGTTCCATTCGTAATGTAGGTAGGGGTCGCAGGTTCAAATCTTGCCAAATGGCACACATTTTCATAATAACAATTTATCGTAAATAATCAGGCCAGTAGATATAAATATATAATACTGTTTAATTAAAAACAGAATATCTACTTAAATACGAGTATTGATAAATAAAAAATAATGTTCAAACAATTCATTATATATATATATATATATATATTATAAATTATATTTTAGAACATGTACATAATTTTTCTATATATATCCACAACAAAGGTACGTTTGTTTCTACATTGAAGACTCTCATTAATCAACCACTTTAAAAAACACCCTCTCCAAAAATTTCAAAGGTCAGAGACTTATTCCCCTATCACTAACCCCCACTAACACCTCTAACAAAACTAAACAAATATAAGGAAAGAGGTTTTTCATTACTTTTCACACTGCCTGATGAGACATTGAAGTTTCAATGGCAAAACAAACGTACCTTTGTCATGGATATATATAGAAAAACTATGTACATGTTCTAAAATATAATTTATAATAAATATTCACAGCTCTATATATTATATATCGAGCATTGTTTTAAATTTATGTTTTAGACATTGTAAGAATTCTTTCTTCATTCTGTATTCACTCGGATATATATGTCTTCTCATTCTCTTTTACACTCTGTAACATGCTTTTTATCTATTCATGTGAATGTGTATGTATATAAATAAGCATGATATTGTGTGCATGTGTGCATATAGAGAAGCATACATTAATATCTGTGTAAGTTACGTGTCAGCCAAAAAGAATATGCTGTGTCTTTGTATCATAACATCAAATATATTTAAAATTGTCTATGTGTTGTCTTAACTTCTTCTAAGGCAATAATGAATCATTTAGATAAGTACTTGCAGTAAGTATATCCACATGTAAAAAAACAGGCTTATTTCTTATGAGATAAAGTTTAGTTCATTTTTCTGGGCTTTTGTGTAAATAGTCATTTATTTATGAGTGCTTCTATAAAGATGATATCACCAGACACATGCATGCTATCTGTTGATAGAGATTTATCAGTTTACTTATCTATATATTCACATGAATATTAGGTTTACTTGCCTGCACATAAAATGAGCCAACCAGTTGCCATTTCAGCTTAAGTTTTAGCCATGCAATAATTAATATGCCATAAAAGTGACATTTAAATTCAGATTTACGCTTCAGAAAATCATCTCGATAAAACCCATGCTTACTTTCATCATCACCTCATTAAGTTGACACAGATATTCTTCTTTTCAAAAATGTGGGAATCTATATTTCTTGCTTTGTTAGTTTTCTTTTTTCTATCATTTCACTCCTAGCAAGGCACTAATGTCTCTAAGATGCAAGAGGTTTTTCTGTATGGAAGAATCTGAGAGAGAAAGAAGATTATTAAAGAGAGAGGTTAATGAAAGAACAGGAATCAAGGAGTAAGGCCAATAAAAGAGCAGGAATTAAGGAGTATGGCCAATAAAAGAACAGGAATTAAGGAGTAAGGCCAATAAAAGAACAGGAATTAAGAAGCAAGGCCATTAAAGAATAGAAATTAAGGAGAAAGACCAATAAAAGAACAGGGAATAAGAAAACAGTTGATGATGATGACTGATATTGCATTTAAATTTTCTAGATCAAATTTAACTGGAAAGTTGGTTCAATTTGTCATACCAAATAATTATTCTTGTCAGAATCCATCTTGTACGCTTATAAATCTACCATTCATCCATGCATTGCACACTTCTGCCATGTCTGGTTTGGTGCTTTTACTATATATCTCAAGATTCTTGACAAAATCCAAAGAATGGTCTCTAATGTAATCAATCCTGACATGGTATCTCAACTTCTTTCATTTTCCCACTGCTGTGACATGGCTTCCCTCTTTTGTCTATAAATATTTTCATGGTAATTGTTCTGAAGAGCTATCCTTTTTGGTGTCTAAATTGCATAAATGTAAGCAAATTACTATTTTGGCAATTAAGTCTCACCATTTTACTGTTGAACTAGCTATATGTAGCCATCTGTTCTAACAGTTTCTTTTTTCACACTTCTCACCTCTGGAAATTCTCATCTCGTTTCTATGCAAAATCTTCAAAAATTTTAATGCAACCTTAATCAACATCATCTTATCTTTCTGAATCCTATTCATTTATTGTCCTTTCTTCTCACAAAATCATCTCTTTGACACCCAGTAGCCTTTTGTGTCTCAGAGTCATTATCTCCTTGCTTGGGGTGAAATGATAGCCTTTTGTGTCTCAGAGTCATTATCTCCTTGCTTGGGGTGAAATGATAGCCTTTTGTGTCTCAGAGTCATTATCTCCTTGCTTGGGGTGAAATGATTAAAAAATACAGAGAGACCACTGAAAAGATGAGAGTCATATTGGAACCAATTTCTTTCACAGGTAAGTATTAATACAAGCTAAATTATTCCAAAATTTAACCAGCTGATGATTTACATATCAATTGAAATTCATTTATTGAAAGCAAGGTTAAAAGAAAATTACTTTATTCTACCAAGTCTCTCTTGACATTAAATTAATAAATTTTGCATCTTGAATTATAAGAAGTTAATTACAATGAATTTTTTTTTTTTTATAAGCGTTTCACCCCGAGCAAGGCATGTCACTGCCACTACTGTGCAGGGGGCTACATAGAGTGGAGAAAGGCTGATTAAATATAGGAAATGACAGAGGGTGGGTGATAGGCGGGTAAGGATACCGAGAATGAGGGTTGGTGTAGATGAGAGTGTTGTGAGAATAGTTGGGAGTTAGTGTGATAGGAGGTGTCTATTGACCCTACATTTAAACACCTGGAGATTGTAACTGTCGGGAAAGCAGACTTGTGGAAGGGAGTTCCACAGGCGGGAAGCGCGAGAAAAGAAGCTGTTGGAGTAGAATTTACGGTTACATCTTATTTGTTTAACTGTAAAAGGGTGGGACCTAGTTGCTAATCTAGTATCTCGTGTAAATTCATGCTTAGGCGGCACCAGTGATCTAAGCTCATCGGAGCAGAAGCCATGAAAGTACTTGTAGAAGAGGCACAGGGAAGCCACATCATGCCGGTGTGAGAGGGAATAAGTAGATATAATCAAAGAATGTTTTGATAAATGTATGATAAATTTATATTTTAAAATAATGAATGAAATACTGTCAGTCTTAACCTCAATGTTAGCAGAAGTGAGTCCAGGAAGTCTTTGTTCTGGAACTCAAAGGTAATTGCATTTTAATGCCCAACAATATTAATTGAAAAGAAAAATATCATCATATTGTTAATATCAAAAGAGTACTTTTTTTGTCCAAACATAGATACTACAAACTGGACATGTCCACAGGTCAGAAATGTCTTTTCTGAGATACAATGTTTCGATCAGAAGATGCAAACATTCACAAATATATACATGCGCAGCAGGCCACTGATGTAAGTACAAAAACAGATAAAAATATTTACAAATAATAATTACTTATGAATACTTATTAACAAATACAGGAACTTATACAAGGTTGACATGAATGCATATCTACAAATATACACATTAGACATACACATTAGACAATATGGATAAACGGGTACTTGTGTAGGCACTAAAAACACACAAAGAAAAATATACACATGAATTTTCATGCATAAATGTTCAAACATGACAGGGTTCCTCTTTCTTGAGAGTCATATTTTTTTTCCTCTTTACATTAGGGATTTCTGTAACTCAAGGCCCTAATCATCCAAGGGGCAGGGATTTGCAAAGATACCTCACACAGTTTTGTCGCCTACCTTACTTTGTCTTTTTTTCTTCCACTTTGTTACTGTTTTTTTCTTTCTTTTATCATATTTTGGCTCCATATTCTAAGATCTAAGATTAAATAAGCCGAGTGGTCACCATGAAGACCCCCAACACAGTAAAAAACAGAATGAAGAAATAAAAATTCTGTCTCAGCCTAAAGAAAGAACAACACACACCTAAACAAGCAAAAACAATGATTGAAAAAATTTCCAATACAAAGGAAAAACAGTCAAAGAATTACATCAGAAGTTGACGCTCTGGTCCCCGATAAGCACCAGGGTTCTACCTCATGGTGTGATGAGCTTGACCTCATCTTCTATTATTTTGCTAAAAGTTTGAGCTGACCAGTTGCTGTTGGCCATAGATAAACAAAGTGAGAATATGAAAGAGTACCAAAGATTATTATCAAGACATTCCAGACTTTCTGGGGGTGCCAGACTTTCTATAGAGGCTATCTTAAGCAAGGACAAATCAGAAGTGATCTTATTTCAGTTTGACATCAAATTCCTCCATTTTTTTTCTCTTTGGTTTTTTGTTATAGTGGCTAATCTAGCAAGAAAGAACAGACCAAACTTCTAATTTTCTTGTGATCATTATTTTTTTCTCCTTACCTGCTATCAAGTTTTCTTTTTCTTTAAATAAAAAAAACAATCTGAAAGGGTTAAACAGAGAATGCTTCCTATCACCACCATTTTGGCCTTTTCATTCTTTTTTTTTCTTTTGATCATATTCTTTTTCATGGAAGAAGTTAGGTGAACAGAGTATATGGTAGTGTAAATGTATAACAGGTGATATTAGATAGGTAATGTCTGTATTACCATTTTATTTTGTCCGTGTCTTCATACTTAATCTGCAGTTTTCATAGTAATAAATTTTTAAAAAAAAGCAAAAACAAAAATATTCATACAACAAATTATCAAAAACAAAAGCAAGAATCAACTTCTGTTAAGTTCTGAGTTATATCTTATCAGTACATTTGGGAATATTTCTTCACAAAGGAGTAAAGAATTTTTCTTCCACCTTTGAAAAAAATAAGATAAAATATGAAAGTTTTAAATATATATATATATATATATATCTTTGATATTAAGGTGAAGAGAAACCTCAACAAAAGTAAACAAATGTAAGCAAGAAGGGAAAAAATTTTACTGATTAAAATAATATCTATAATCTATATCTACATAGTAGGTGTTGATCACGAGAATGAGTCTTTTTCCCAACATATTTTCAAAGGATTCCTGTCTTGCCGAATAAAGTTGTGAATCATGCAAATAGCCTAGCAGCCACTCCAAAAGTAGAAATTACAAGTATTTTTCTTTCTTTCTTTGCCAAATATAAAAAAATGTCTGACACCTACAAACAATGAAAAGAAACTTGTCTGATGCAAAATATAGTTTTTATTCACTTTTTTGTTCACAGAAATCTTGTTTTCTTTCCAAGTTTCTGCACTTAGTTGATAAATAGAAAAAAGTAAAAAGAAAAAACAAGTTCTTTGAAAACAGTTCATACAAAGGGCATTCCAAAATTTGTATTGCAAAATTGTTTTAATTGTTACTGATAAAATTCTTTCGACATTTATGTTGCATAAGAAAACGTGTCTGAAATGACAAAGCTCACTTAAATTTCAGTTTTTAAACTGGATAGCATATAAGACATCCCACCCCCAAGAATATGAAGAAAAATATTTTTATGTATTTATGTATGGCTGTCAGCAAAAGGGACTGCTGAAAGTGTGAAATACATATTGGCGACGTCCAGGGCCATAGCTGATACTAAAAAAACACCAGGCACAGAGAAAATTGCTGGATTTATTTGTTGACAATGTGATGACGTCATCAGTGTTATCCGTTTCCAGAAACTATGATTTTTGAGGATTTTTTTGGCTATTCTGATAGAAATTAGGCACAGAATGTGAACAAAAGCAGGAAATCTGGTTCAGACTTTCTGAGTCTAACCAGTCTTTTTTCCCAAAATTAATAAATAAACAAACAGATTTTTACTGCATTCATTTGGATGTTTTCTTCGTTTTTCTTTCTTTCTTTCTTTGTGAATTGTTTAGTTGGATTTCTGATGAAGACACTTTTCCTTGCCTGGATTTTCACTATGATTGCACGGTTCGGCCCGGACCCATGCCCGGTGTGCCCGGTAGTCAGATACGGCCATGGGGACGTCAAATTCAAGCATATATAGAAATTTAATGATTAGTAATAGTCACAGACAATGGAAAAATGACAGAAATCTAAAAGTACAAAGAAATAGTAAAATATATCTTCCAGTAACTAAGTATTATAACATAGAAAAATATAATTAGAAATAAAAAGTGCTCAACTGCTATGTAATAACATATCTTCTGTGAATATTAGACAATTTTCTCACAGATGAAGTGACAGAGAATATTCTTCTATGAGCAAATGCTAAAAATACCATGGACAGAACATGGGGGCAAGAAAGAAGTCCTAAGGGAAATAGGAACAACAAAGAAACTGATACTTAAAATCAAAAAGCAATGGTTGATATAATAAGGAAAAATAGCCCAGAGAATTTAAAACTCTCAGGGCATACTGAAGGCAAGATAAGCAGAGGGAAACAGTGAGCAATATACCTAACAAGTTTGAATGATTGAATGGCAGAACAGGGACAAAGAGGTATGTAACTGGTTAAAATTTACTTGCAGCAACAAAAGACAGGAAGTTGGAGAAAGTAATGATAGCCCATATTCTGAAAAGACTTGGCACATAAAAAGAAGAAAATCTAATGTTATTAAAATGAATAGAGCATAATAAAAAAGAAAATTGGACAAAATTTGCAACTAGGACAGCAGGAAATATCTTTTTCATATTGTTGGAATTTACAAAAGTAAATGTCCATGTAAACATTAGCCTACGAGCTAACTTCACATGTCAGAAACAGGTGATGTTTTTTTTAATCATTCTTTTGGAAAAAAGATAAGTGCGTTTTATATACCATCAAACAGAGTAAGTTTATAAAGTTAACAAAAACTATTTTTTATAATATTGCTTGATATCAGTTTGAGAGCATAATAAAGCATATCTCAACTTGTTTATTTTATAAAAAACAATCTTGATTTTGATGATGTTTCTAAGACAATGTAATCATTATACTTTCTTTAAAAGTATACTTATCAAATAATTATTATCATTCAACACAAGTCTCAAGAGCTACTCAATATAAAGGGTTACAGTAAAAATGGTAATTTTAAATCAGATGTGTGATATGGATAGAAGATAAGGCGACAGAAAGTGAGGAGAGATGATTCCTGATTCTTGAGGATGAAATCAATGTATTCACACAAGAGTCTGTAAGTAAAGTGGCAGTTCTTGAGAGAATTCTGTTTGAGTGAAACTTAGCTCTTACATTTAAAAATGAAGGACATTTAACTCCATGGAAATTTTATGTAATCTTCTAGCTGTAAAGATCTAAACAGGTGTAACTTAATAGAGCTCATCTGAACATTTGCAATGGAAATAGTGATAGATTAGAGAGTAATTTGCAACAGTGTGCCTGTGAGGTAGAGTTTGTAGATTTTTTTTTTTTTAATCATCGTTTCACCCCGAAGAAGGCATTTCACTGCCACTATTGTGCAGGGGGTTACATAGGGGGGAAAGTGGTGAGAAAGGATGGTTAGATATAGGAAATGTCAGAAGGAGGGTGATAAACGAGTAAGGGTACCAAGAATGAGGGTTGGGTAGATGGTGAGAGTGTTGGGAGAATAGATGCAAGTTAGTGTGATAGGAGGTGTCTATTGACCTTACATTTAAACTCCTGGAGATTGTAGCTGTCAGGAAAGCAGACATGTGGAAGGGAATTCCACAGGTGGGAAGCATGAGAAAAGAAGCTGTTGGAGTAGAAATTACGGTTACATCTTATCTGTTTCACTGTAAAAGGGTGGGACCTAGTTGCTAATGTAAATTCTTACCTAGGCATCACCAATGATCTAAGTTCAATGGAGTTGAAAATAAGTTTTCCCTTGCAAGATCATGAAAACAATTTTGAAGGTTGGAAAGTGAAGATTGAGCAGTTCCTTCACAGACATGACAACAATACTTCATTTTTTGTCTAATCTAACTCTGTATACTCAAAGTATGGCAGAAGGAGTTAGATTTTTTCTAGAATAATAGAATGAGTCAACCATTTTTAGAACATCTTTAGCAGTGGATTATATGTACAAGTTTCATATGTGGTCTGGAGTGAACTTGAAACCAAACAGATGCATGAAGCCTCATTCTGATTGGAACCATTCAACATGACTGGAGAGAACTCAAGGTCTGGTTGGTGATGATGAAACAATCTTTGAAAATATCACAGCATTGTTATTTTATTCTAAATTTTGTGAGAAGTGCTAATCATCATCATCATTATCTATGTGCCATGTCATTTCAGGACATAGGCAATCATGGCCCTCCACTTCACCCTATCCCTTGTTGCTCTTAATAATCTTCCTCCTGTTATTTCACTTAATCTCTGCTCCACCATCCGTTTGTTCAATTTTATCAGATATGTCATGTGCTGCTTTCCCTTGTCCCTCTCCCTCTCTATCTACCCTGTGAGCATCAGATTCTCTAAGCCCTTCTTCCTCAATACATATCCCAAAAACTTCAGCTGTCTTTTCCTGCTGTTGAATATCAGTCTCCTTTTTGTGCCCATCCTCTCCAAAGCCTTGTCATTGCTCATGTGATCTGTCCATGGTATTCTCAGCATCCTTCTGTAGGACCACATTTTGGTTGCGTCTAGTCTTTCCTTCATATTTGACAAAATTTTCCAGCATTCACTGACATCTTGAAGAACAGACATCACATAACAATCCAGTACTCTCTTCTTCATTTCCAGCAAAATTTTCCTGTCTCTTAACACTCTACTCAGCTTCTGGAATGCATCCTTGGCCATGCCAATACGCCTTCAGATCTCTGTATTGCACTTTCTGTCCTGTGTTAGAACACTTCCCAGGTATTTAAATTTCTGATATTCATTTCTAATCAATCGGTTTATAGATTTAATAAAAGGTGGGCATAATATACATTTGTCATATTATAGTTGTTACATTTGTATATATAATTAATACGCTAAATGTGACAACTGTGATAAAACAGAAATCGCATTTTCCAATTCTAGTCCCTGGGATATCTTTTTAGCTTCAATCAAATACATGTAGAGAGTTGTAACTGAAAAGTTTAGGAACACAAGATGCAAAACAACTTACTCAAAGAAAAATTTATATTATTTACATGTACACTATTGCTCTCATCTTTGTCATTGTTATAATTTCAGATATTGTATCTCCCAGCCATCATCAGGTGCTTGTTGATCCAGGTAACCCCCAAAGAATTTTCAACTGAACCCTTTATTTAATCTCCAGAGGAAGAGGGGTAGATTGTTATTGTGCTAAGATTTTCTGTCATCAGAAAAAAATCTAAAAAATTCAACATTCTGATCTTTGTTTATTTTAAAACTATTTTTAAGCTCATAACTTGAGCCTTTCTTGACAAATAAAAATTATCAAAATTCAAAAATTCTTTTCTTATTCTCTTCATTCTATTTAACCCATTTATAAATGTTTTTGATTAATGTCCTCTCACGTTGTAGACAATCAAACCTCTCCACAACTTCCTGTCTTTTGTAGCCTTTAATAAGTCTTTTAGTTATTTCTCTTAAACCCTGTTCTCTCAACCATTTATTCAAACTCACTAAATATGTTATACATTGTTTTCCTCTGTCCCTCTTGCACTCAATTTGTTCTGTGAGTATCAGATTTTCCAAGCCCTCCTTCCTCATAATGTGTCCCAGAAATTTCAACTGTCACTTCCTGATATTAAATATTAGTTTCCTTTTGTTTCCATTTTCTCTAAAACATTGTTGTTACTCATATGTTCAGTCCATGACATCCTCAGAATCCTTCTGTAGAACCACATTTCTGTTGCTTCAAGTCTCTTCTTCATCTTTGATGAGATTGTTCAGCATTCACTGCCATATAGAATGGCATATATCAGGTAACTCTTCAGCGCACATCTTTGTTTCAAACAGTTTTCCAATCTCTTAATGCTCTGCTTAACTTTTAGAAGACATCTTTCGCTATTTAAATGCTCCTTCAGATTTCAGTGTTGCACTGTCCTCTGTTAAAAAACTTCTCAGATATTTAAAATTTGTACTTGTTTAATTTTTGTATCTCTGATTTGTAATTTGCCTTCTGGGCTAATCCTTTTGCTAACAATCATGTATTTTTTTTTTTTTTTTGTAGTTTATGTTTAATCATCCATTCCTGCTTTCTTTCACTACATACTGTACGAGTTTTTGTAGTTTTTCTTTCCATGTCTGCTATCAACACTGTGCCATCTTCACATCTTGTGTTGTTAATAATGATTCCTGGTAGGACTTCTAATTCTCTTAAAACCATCTTATTGTATATGTTAAATAAGTCCGGTGAGAAGACACATCCTTGTCTTACACCCCCTTCTATATTTGTATATCTGCTAAACTCATTTTCTATCCCTACTGATTAAGAATACCTTTAAAATATAAATGCGTATTTTATACAAATTGATAATATGATAAATGTAAACCTATCTATTTATTGAAATGGTTTCAAAATTGATGGCTTACGGCCTATCACGTTGAATACACTGGCTGTCACTCGATCACCGAAGGTAAGCAACGTTGAGCTTGGTCAGTACTTAGATGGGTGACCGCTTGGGAATACCAGGTGCTGTAAGTGTATAGTGACGGATGTGCGTTGTGGTGCAGTGGATATCGGCTCGGAAAGAGAAATCGGTGAGCCGAGTTTGAATTCCAGTTGAATACCCTGCATTCACTTAAGCGCTGGTACCCTTGGGAAAGGTATTAATCCATCCATTCCCTCCAGTTATGGGTTAAATAACAAGGGTAGGACTTGGGGACCCTGCTCTTAAAAAACAAATCCCAATGAATCGTGAAAAGAAAAATGTTGTAAAAATAAAATAACCTTACCCAAAATCATTGGTTATGACCTTAAAATGATCCCATAAAGATTGATAGGTCATTAAGCCTCAAAAACAAACAAACAAAATCAAAATTGATTTGGCCAAAACAAGTAATTATTTTTTTTAATGTGCTGATAATTTGAGAATACAATTATAATAAGGAACATGCATAAAAAATTATTAAAATTATCAAGAAATGACATTATCTTTATGCCAAAGACATAATTCTATGGAATATTTTAATTTTGTCTTTGACATATTTACTGTGTCTGCATAAAATCACAAGTAGCATCAATTTTTAAAATTCTGTATCTACTATTTATTTTCTATTTTGCACATTTCTGCACATTCTTAAAAGTTTCCCTTTTTTTATTTCTTTAGTGCTGTACATTTCTTCACGTTGTTGATTATTTTCACTCTTTATTGAATTGCATAAAACAAAAGAGAAAAAGCAAAGAGACAGAAGACTTAAAGACAAAAATAATAAATTCGAAATTCAAAGGAAAATTAAAAAATCATAAAGTCAGAAAAATCTAACACAGAAATAAATTTATTAACACTTAACATAAACACATTAGATATGTGTGTATACATGTGTGTTTTACAGACATACCTTCACAAATATATCACACACATTTTCTACATACATGCATGTATCATATACACCTATTACACACATTTAACAAAGAGCCATAAAAAGAACTGCAATAGTGGGCAGAAAATAAAAGACCTCTTTAAGCAGCATCTTACTATCTTGAAGCAATTGTATAGAAAACATTTTTAAATAAAAGATAACATAAAAAAGAAATTGTTTCTCTGAAAGAATTTTCATTTCTTTTTCTATAATTTAGAATCTCTCTCAACACTTTGGTATATTGGTTTGTTTATTCATTCAAATAAAGAACAAAAAGATTTATTTCTTACAGTTTTTTTCTTTTAACATTACAATAAAATAGATTAAATAAAATTTAATGCATACAGTCTACAGGTTTTGGATGTTAAGTTCTTTTCGAAAAAAAATTTAATCGGTAAAACTGTTCAAATTAAGTTCATATGAGGAAAAATGTTTTGCAAATTTCCTTGATGTTTCTTCTTTCTTTGTAGCAGTCTTGCATCAATTGTCTAAATGAATTGTTAGTTTTAACTAATCTCTGTTTTTATTTTTTCATAACATTTTGACCATGTGCCCTTTGGTCTTCATTTGGTGTTTGCTATGTTAAAGAAAATATTTGAGGATATGATGGTTGAAATGTATAAAAAAAAAAAAAAACACAAAAAAAAACACTACAAAGATAAGAAAAACAATCCAAAACAACTACATGCTATTATAATAATTTTAGGTGCCAACTTAAATGACTGGATATAGAGAAGATATGTTGTCCGAGAAGCCGGTATTCAAAAAGCAGCAGCAGCTGATGGACACCTTTCAAAATCTTTGTTTTCAAAAATAAACTTTTTTCTATTAGCTATAGTGAAAATTGCTTCTCTAAAATCTCTCATATAGGTAATACTTTTCATGTTTCAGAAATATAGACACCCAGACTCTGTTGTTAAGGAAAAGCCCACCTTTTCCACACCCAAACTCATTCCTATTTTATAAAATAAATCTAAACTTATTTATAAATGGAACTTTGTATGTGTGTGTGTCTGTGTCCGTTACCTATATACTTCAAAATGACTGAACCGATTTTCTTGAAAATTTACACAGTTGTACTATAAGGATCTGCGAGTGTTCTTAGCTAGGTTTTGTGTCAAGGTACCCTGATAAATATTGATAATCGAAAAAATCAAGTTATAGAAGGAGTGGTTTGCTTTTAATCAAATTTGATACACTCATAGACAAAGACATAAGAAATGATATTCAGAAGTTTCAAGATTGCAGTTCTTACAATAGTGCAGAAAATTGATAATATATATAAAAGGCAAGATGTTTGTGTGTGTGTCTGTTTATCTGCCTGTATGTCTGTATTTTTTTCAGCCCTTTTATTTTAGTTTTTGCTTCGGGTTTGGCTCTAAGAAGGTATAATTGTAGTTCTTATTCTCAGCCATGATACCATTTACTCAGAGGACTTATTTAGCCTTCAAAATTCAGTTTATGATGAAAAAAACTTATTTGATATCGATACCAGGAAATCAAAATTTGACTTACATCCATTCATTTTTCTTTCAGTCTACGGTTTCGCTTTAACTGGAAACAACTATTGCTTTTTAGTCTTTCATGCCAACGTTCAAAGAGTCTGAGGTCCAGGACCATGGATTAGTTTTAAAGCTTTCATGACACCCGAGCAACGCCGGGCTATGCTGCTCGTATTTCATAGAATTTCAGTCTCGGTTGTATCTTGTTTTTCTTCAGAATTGTTTTGTTGAAAACATATGCGGTTTTATTACATTCTTGGATACTATTTCACCAAAATGAACAAAATTCAGGCTAATTCTGGCATTGTTTCAGCTGATAACTGTAACTATCAAATGTAATATATCGGAAAATTTCTTTTTAGATATTCAAGAAAGATATTTCCTAACTACAGAGAGATAATGTAACAGATCAGCATAAATACAGACTGACATGCATAAGTACAGATGACAAGTGATATATATTTCATAAATAGAATAGCTGACTCTTGTTTTGCTGTGATAGCTTCCCATGGCCTAATGGTGAAGAATAATTAGCTTCAAAGTGGTTTCTTTGATTGATTAAAAGGAAATACAGGGGCAGTTCCTGTCAGAATATAACTTTTCTTTAGTTAGAATCTCATACACTAAGCTTGTAGATATTAATTTCACAATAATAAACAAAGAAAAACAAATGTCTTCTCAAACATGTGTACCCAATAAGTACAATGTTTATTGTAATAAGAGATAATGATCTATAGCAATAGTTAAGTTAATGGGTTATTCTTCTTAAATTCTTTTATAAGTATTAAAGTCAATTACAATTTTTGTCATTAAAACTATTTTAGTAAAACTCTAAACAAGGGAATTGTGCTTTAGTCAATGTAAAAAAAAAATTAGTAGATTTGTTGGTGAAACTAAAAATAATTTTCTTTTTTTAATGTTTTCACCCTGTATGAGGCCCTGGGACCACTTGTAGTAGAGGGTTACAGAGGAAGAAGTAAAGCTTATGCAGATATGTGAAGAATAAAATGGTTAACCTTAAATTTGAACAAGTTAAGATTATAGAGATTGAGGGACCAATTTATTGGAAGTCATAGTGTAAACTTTAGTGAGGACCAACCTTCTTCAAACCTAATGGGCAGGTGCTACAGAATGACAAAAAATGTACCGAATAACAGAAACTAAATCTGTTGAGGACTTTAAAGTAACGCCAACAATTAAAATTGATATCACAAAGAAAAAAATAATTACATAATCATGATGCTGACATTTCATATTATTTGAAACAAAAGGTTAGGAAAAAGCCACCATCAATACTGTAAAGAGTGATAACAGCTAGTGTATTTGAAAAAAGCTTGAACCTATATCTTATCCTTGCAAATAATAAGAATGTAATGTCTACTTCAAACATGGGTATCCACTGAAAAACTCGGGTTTCAATTCTGGGTAAAAGCAATCGGATGTCTAACCGTACTGATGAGCTGTGATACAGCAAAACAGATCTATCTGCAGATGACTATATATATAATTAGTTAATTTTGGTTATAATTAAATTAGACCAACACTCAGTTGTATTAAAATTGCTCAATACATTTATATTGTAGAGCTTTTGAATTACTGAATGAAAGATCAGAAGTAATGTTCAGATGTAAGCACATCTATAAATACATATTACAATCATACAAACCTAGATAAAAGTGTTTTAAGATACTTAAGTAACTCCTCCCTAATTTTGAGACTTTTCGGTTGCTTAAAAATTTCAGTCGCATGTTTCTGAAGATATTGAAAAGGTGAAACCTAGGTTGTGGAAATAACGCATTTCCAAATTAAATAAATAAAAACACACACACACACAGAATGTGTATCAAATGTTGCCATATCTATAAACAAAATTGAAGAGACAAACAACAGATTAGCAGTTTATGCAATAAACCATTGGCAAAAATTCTCCCATGGTGAGTGATGGAAGAGCAAAAGATTCTGCACATGTTGCAAATGATATAGAGACAGGAGATGCTGTTGAATTATCCTCCATGCAATACTATGAGATATACAACATGCTAGGGTTACTTGATATGTGCTGATTCCTGGATCCTCTTGAACAGCCTTTAAAATGTGTTCTTCATGGTCAGGCATATGAGTAGATCTCAGTCTTCCTTGATCTATAGTATGTGGTGCCATGGATCATACCTCAGCAATACATTGATAAACAGCAGCAAAGGTTAGATAACTCAGCTTCCTTTAGTCCATATTTAAAAATCATATCTGTCTGTATAGTGTAGTATAGTAGGCCTCTGTTGGTCAGGGTTGACCATGGGTAGCATCCTAGTTGTCTGCTTGACTGGAGCATTGGCATTGGTGACTATAAAAACTGTTGTGGGAGTGATAGTCTTTGGCTGCATTTATGTTTTGTTTCTGGTCTGTTGAAGCTGTCATTTTGCTTTCTGCAAACCCACTTCTCCATGGAAACTTGTGTTAGTTGCTCCTCCTTTGATTTAAGTTAATGGGCCAGAGTTCCTCTCCCTTTGAACCAGCTGACTGCTACGCTTTCCCATGACTCCATGTTGATGCCCACAGCTTTCATATCTCATTTTATGATGTCACAATACTGCAGTTGTGGCCACCCAGTAGGTCTTCTTCCAAAGGCCAGCTCTCCATACAGGAGGTCTTTTGGAATGTGACCATCTGGCATGCAATGGACATGGCCTAGCCAGCAGAGTCTGTGCTGTTTAAGGAATGTGAACGTGGTAGGCAGACTGGCTCAAGGCAGGACCTCAGTGTTGGGAACCTTGTCTTGCCATGAGATTCCCAATATATGTCAGATACTTCTCACATGGAAGGTGTTCAGACACCTGTCTTGCCTGGTATATGTGGTCCATATCTCACTGCCATATAGCAGTGTACTGATGACACAGGCATTGTACACTGCCATCTTTGTCTTCATTGTCAGCTTGGAGTTCGTTCAAACACAAGTTGTGAGGCGTGCAAGGGTTGTGGCTGTATGAATATGGTATAAATATTCTGCTATTGTTAAATGTAACACTTCTCAGTGAACTCACTACTGCACACATTAAATATTGAAGACAGACTAACCACAAATTTACATGAATGACAAATGTCACCTAGTCTACATGACAACACAGCACCATCTACCATAAACTTTCTTTAAACTTAATAAATCAAAGATGAAGGTTTATAAGGACTTTTGTCCTTGTTTTGGTATGACAAACCCACCCACAAAGTTTGTAAAAGTATTTATGATAGACTCTCTATATTTATGATTATGTTGTGTCTCTATTCAACTAGATGGAGTCAGTCTAATCAAACAATATTGTTTTTATTATGTGCATTAATAAATTTAAATTTTGTATATGTTTTGTGTGTGATATTCTTGCTAAATAACTTTGCTTGGATATAGGTATTACATCCTCTGCATTTAAATAATTGTTATCATTGAATTCATAATTTTCTTGTGATATCTTAAGTATTTAATCTCTTTTAGTTGCAATATCTATTGGTGAAGTTTGGCAGGAACCATTTTTACAAGGGCACATCTGGTTTCAGTGATAATGAAATCAGTAATTAAAATACAATGAAATTTTGATAATTTGAATTAAAACTAAAATTGAAAACTAAGTTTTTCATCTTTTTCAAACTATGAGTGGACTTCTATAAATGAACTACAGCTGAAAAAATTATAATCACAGAACACCATTTCTATTCTATTGAAGTTTTTTCTAAAAAGCATAAAATCTCATTAAATTTTCTCTTTGCATTTTTCCTCCATCACTTAAAAAAATAAACAAATAAAAGTTAATGCTGTCAAAAGTTTAAAATCAGTTATATGAGACATGGTAAAATAAAATAAAAAGAAAATTAAGGGACAAATCAAGAATATTTAACCTTTCTAGTTAGAACTCACTAACCCAAACTCTTATTACCATCCAACCCACAACCTGAATGTGTTTTCTAATGCTACTCCTATACCACCACCCATTCAACACTGCAGGAAATCTTACTCTGAAACTAATTCATTGCCTTACTCCACAGGAATTTCTCTAGCATTGACAGAGCATGCAACATGCTGAAACAGTATGAGTTCCCAGAAAAACGCACAATGGCATCAGCTACCAAACGCTTAGATTGTCACTCCTGTCTTGCATGCTGTCATTAATTCCTTATGACCAAGCAATGGGATAAGAGCAAGATAGAGGTTTGATTGTGTGGAGGTCAGAAGGTGAAGAGACTAAAAAGAAAGGGGAAAGGATTTTTGTGAGGGTAAAAGACAGCCCATAAAAAATGGTAGGATAGTCAGTTATGGTGGATAAAAGATGAACAGGAAAGGACCAATGCTGACCAAATCATCAACCCTCTCTCTTTTCTGAACATATTTTTCTTGTTCTATTAGTTTATTCTTGTGTGTGTATTTTTCTCTACTTTCTTTTCTTCTTTTTTGTTCATTTCCCTAAGTAGCTATTTATGTATTTGGGCAGAGAAACTTATTAACATGAACTAACAACAGATAATCAAGCCTTCATTATTACATTTTTTTTTTAATCTCTTTTTCATTTCCAAACAATTAATCCTTCCCTGAACATAACCTTCTCACCAACTTTATTTTTTCTATTCAGTTATTTTCACTTTTTAACTGATTTTATTATTTCCTTGATATGGCTTTCATTTTTTTTTTAATCTTCTTTCTTTCTTTCTTTCTCTTTCTTTCATTTTTTCTTTAACCTTCTTTCTTTCTCTTTCTTTCATTTTTCTTTAACCTTCTTTCTTTCTCTTTCTTTCATTTTTTCTTTAACCTTCTTTCTTTCTCTTTCTTTCATTTTTTCTTTAACCTTCTTTCTTTCTCTTTCTTTCATTTTTTCTTTAACCTTTCTTTTTCTTTCTTTCATTTTTTCTTTAACTTTCTTTTTTTCTTTAACTTTCTTTCTTTTTCTTTCATTTTTTTCTTTAACCTTCTTTCTTTCTTTCATTTTCTTTCATTTTTTTCTTTAACCTTATTTCTATCTTTTTCTTTCTTTCATTTTACTATTTTTCTTCACCTTTTATTTCTCTTCATTTTTATTCTATCTTCCTTTCCCTTCTTCACTTTTTCATCAAAATTTTATTCTGGTCATTTTATTTTTCACTGCTTCTCGAATCCTTCCTCTTCCTTTTCATAATCTTTTCATTTTCTCTCTCTTCATTTCTTTATTCTTCAGCTTTGTACATACTCTATTCTCTTTATCTCTCTCACATCTCTTATATTTTCTTTTCTCCATGCACCCGCTACCAGCTTAATAACCAATATTCTATCCGTCCCTAATTCAATGCCCATCATCTGCTTCTGCTTCTTCTTTGTTACTGTAGATGCACCGTTGGTTATGGGGGCTTTCCGATGGTATAAGACATCCTGTCGTGTGCACACGGCGTCTTTGCCCCCAGCTCCTGGAATGGTGCCACTATTCTGCAAAATGATGGAGATCAGAGATTTGCATCGCTAAAACGTGTGCAACCACCCACCATCTACCACACCTCTTGCTGCCTTTCAAACTATCACCCACCTCCCCTCATCATCACAAGTAATCGATCTTCCAGTTTCAAACCTGTTTGTGTCACATATTATTGGGAGTTGTGAGGCTTTTGGTGAAGAAAGAAGAACTGAGTAAGGTAGAGTTGAAAGTAGTCAGCCATTTTCATTTCTAATCTATCGCTATGGTAACGCGACAGACCTTGTCAAACTGAAAGAATGAGAAAAAATGAATGAAATTGCCTAAGTTTAAAAGGATCATACAGTGACTCACACATGCATGTGTATATGCATTTGCACCTTTATCTATTGGTGTGTATATGCTTGCATACACCATTAGATTTTATTATGAAAGTCAAAGTATTCACTATAAAATTGGTATAAACCAACCAATATTGATAAAAAGATTTCAGGATATACTTAACTGTATCATAAAATATAAATATATATATATATATTTTTTACAATGATGTTCATCTTGTACAAGGCCCAGGAGCCATTCAAGATAGAGGGGTTACAGAGTAAGATTCACCACTCCAACAAATCCACCAAGATGCAAGCGGCCACCAAAAGTGAAAGAGAAAGAAAATAAATTAGGGGGAAACTAGAAACCCAATCCTAAAGAGGAAACAAAAGATAAACTTCTATTCCTGTTGAACAGACTGTGGAGGAGCGTGAACCAGGCGATAGGCAAAACTAGTTATTCCTCTCAACACACATACATTATATCTTGTGAGTTTCAGATGATAATTACCCTTATTAAAAACACTGATAGTTTCCCACTAGAAACTATCTTACACAATTATAATTTTACTATTTATCCATGAATTGAATATTTCTGCCACATCTGGTCTGGTGCTTCTGCTGTATATTTAGAGTTTACAAAGAAGAATCTGCAATGCTATTAGTCCTGACCTAGAACCTCAGCTTCAGTCACTTTCTCAGTGCTGTAACATAGCTTCCTTTTACCTTTTCAATAAATATCTTCATGGTAATTATTCTGATGAGCTTTCATCTTTGGTAACTATACATTGTGGGTTTAATCATATTAATATGCTGCCAGCAAGGTATCATCTTACAGTTAAATTGGCTATATATAACTGTAAGTTCTATACTAACAGTTTCTTTTCTCACACTTTTTGTTTATGGAACACTCTTCCAGCTTCTTACTTTCTAGTCAAATTTGATCTTCAAAACTTTTATTTGCAATATCAATCATTATCTTCAGTCTTATTAATAACTGTTCTTTTTATTGTTCTTGAATAATGTTTTCTTTTTCTCAAATTCTCTAACACTCAGTAACCTATTGTATCTTAGTAGCTTTATTGCATTCATTGCTTGTTCAAGAGATTAAAAAACGAAGCTAATTTGTTTTTTAATTATCACACAGATTTTTATTCATAAATAAACCCAAAAGATATAGGTCATAAAACATATTTGATTAACAAAGCATCTTATAGACCTGAATGATCTATTATTTTACATATTAATATGAACTTTATTCGATGACATTCATCAGTCTTTCAAATACAGACTTTGTTAATTTTTTCACGGTTTCAACTTTAACATTACTTGCAGGATTTTATTTCACTCCCCAGAGATCTTTGCTTGAATATTATTTTTCATTCTCATCTACATCTGTTAATGATGGATCATAAATTTTTAATTCAATAGATATCCAGAGATGCTAGGGACTATTTCATTAAATTGTGGTCTTTGAAATCTTTTGGGGGGACAAGTCAGGTAACAGTGACGATGCAGAATGTGACACGGAACATTATCTTGCATAAATATACTTAGCTTTTATTAGTAGTGACTTGTACCTCCCAAAATATTCTTGACAATTATTAGCATCTTCAAACCATCCTCAAATATGAAAGGATCGACAATTTTGCAGCCTAAAATACCAGCCATAGACATTACTCCACCTTCTCACTGTTTTCTTCTTATTTCTGTTGATTGACTATTTCCATGAAAGACTCAACTTATCCAGTAATCAGCTTTTTCATTCATTAGTAAAAACTGCTGTTCAGAAATTAGTTCTGATGTATTCAGTCAGTTATTTAAGTGCCATACTTGATATATGATTGGGTGATCATGTTTCTTTCAATTCATGACTAACTAGGCAGAAAATTTTCCCTGCAGTAGGCTGCCATTTCTTCCTGTAGTAGACTGGTTGCCAACCAAGGCTATAAAACCCAATCTGTCCTACATAGGACAGATTGGGTTCAATAGCTTTAACCCAAGGGTATCTAAACTTATTTATAAATGGAACTTTGTTTGTGTATGTGTGTCTGTTACCTATAGACTCTGAAATGGCTGAACCGATTTTCTTGAAGATTTACACAGTTGTACCATAAGCATCTACGAGTGTTCTTAGCTAGGTTTTGTGTCGAGGTACCTCCGATAAATATCGAAAATCAATAATAAAAAAAAACGGTTATAGAAGGAGTGGTTTGCTTTTAATCAAATTTAATACACTCATAGACAAAGACATAAGAAACGATATTCAGAAGTTTCAAGGTTGCAGTTCTTACAATAGTGCAGAAAATCGACAATATATATATATATATATATATATATATAAAAGGCAAGATGTTTGTGTATGTGTCTGTTTATCTGCCTGTATGTCTGTATTTTTTTCAGCTCTTTTATTTTAGTTTTGCTTCAGGATTGGCTCTCAGTAGGTATAATTGTAGTTCTTAGTCTCAGCCATGATGCCATTTACTCAGAGGACTTATTTAGCCTTCAAAATTCAGTTTACGACGAAAAACACTTATTTGATATTGATACCAGGAAATCAAAATTTGACTTACATCCAATCATTTTTCTTTCAGTCTATGGTTTCGCTTTAACTGGAAACAACTATTGCTTTTTAGTCTTTTGTGCCAACGTCCAAAGAGTCTGAGGTCCAGGATTATGGATTAGTTTTAAAGGTTTCATGACACCCAAGCAACGCCCAGTTATACTGCTAGTCTCTCCACAGCTGGAGGAAGAAAAGATGGATTAATATCTTTTCCTCGGGGTATTTTTGTTCAAGTGAATCCAACAAACTCAACTAGAATTCAAACTTGGCTCTCCGATTTCTCATTTGAAGCCATGTACTACTTTACTAAAATAAAACATTTCTTTCTTTGTGATGTTTATTTTAAGGTGTTAATTTGCTTGCTTTCATGTCTTTAGTGGAGAGTTCTTAATGTTCTGTACTTATTCTTTCTGTTTACGTTTGAAACAGCAGCTTCTTCAACAATTTTCTTTTTGTTCAAGCCATTTTTCTTGTTCATTAATTTTTATCAAATCCCTTTTTGTAACATTTTTAAAGTCAGTTATTTTTTAGGTTACCCATTGTTATTACTCAATGAATAATTAACACTAATATACTTGTAATTGACATTTTGATATTTTTAATTAATATATTCTTCAGCATTCTTCAGGTGTCTGTTTAATGGGATAATCTCTGAATGTCCTCCATTGTTTAAAAAAAAGTTGGAAAGCCAACTCTGTAACAGAAACTTAAGGGAATAAATACCTAGGATGTTTCCATTGTGGAGACATATTCTGAGCCATTCTTAAAAATGGACAAGAGAGAAACTTAAAAATCTGGATTACAAAACAAGAAAACTTATAAGAGATTACACCCCAGAGATGATGCCATATATATATATATATATATATATATATATATAAATATAAATATACATATACACACACACACACACACTCACACACAGGGTGTGTTGAGTAAATTTTCTCCATTTTATATTCTTAATTTTATGTATGCACATTGTTTGCTTTTGATTTTGTCAACCACACAATATAGTAGGGTCAGTTGGGCAGCATCTGTGAGAAAAAGAGTACCATGACACAGTGAACTTGAAATTTGGAAAAAGCATGCAGAAATTTAGAAACAGCACTGGAAGCTCTAATATGAACATTTCAGAGTGTTTGAATGTCAATCTGAGGACAGTAGAGGATTTAAAAAGAGCTGAATGAGTTTAATGAAAATTATGAAGGTGTTTGAAGTGGTCACTAGTGATGGGGACGTTATGCCTCTATTCATCTTCCAAAAAGATCTCAGACTCAACATGGATGCCTACATCAAGTGCATTGAGGTGATTGTGTTGCTCTGGGAACAGGACTCTGCACCATGTCCCACAAGCAGAAGAACCCAGTTATGACTGTCAGACAATTTCTGCAACCACCTCATCCCTTACATCTGGCCACCTAACTCCCTAGACTTCAGCCCTCTGAATTATTATGTGTGGGGCACAAATGAGCAAGAGACCAACAAAACTCCTTGTAACACCAAAGATGAACGGAAAGCAAGGATTTTGACAGCATTAACCAACTTAAATCAGGAAACCACCTAGAAGAGATACAGAAGATTCAGAAGTCTTCTGGAGGCCCCAGTTGAAGCCAATGGTGATTTTATTGAATAAATTTACTCTTTAGTATTTCAAGATATTTTTGTGCAATTTTGTGATGTGTGTTTAAATGAGATGTCAGTGATATTTTCATTTTTGTTTAATTCAGATGACAATTTATCCATCATGTCCTGTATATATATAGACATGAAATGAAGATTTTTTATATATCAAAAACAATATTTTTCGAAAATTTATGAAAAGTTTTCAAGTGATTTGTTAGACTTCATCAGGCTAAATTTATTATGTTGGTGTGCATGGATTAGGGATGCTGGGAATTTTTAATTTTTATTTTTGTTTATATAATCTAGCTGATTTCATCTAGAATTTGTTTTCATCACTTTTATAAGTAGCTGTCCCACACTGATAATAGATCTACAATGAATGGTGAAATATTATAAGAGCCAGGGCACAAATTTACTGTTGATGATCTTGCAATCAAAGCATACTCTAAGCATTTTTGTCTTAGTATGTATCAATAAATGAGGAGGAAGATGACAGGTCAACATTGAATATTATGTCAATATCAACTCTACAATCCTAAAATGCTTCTAAAAGAAATTCCCCCAAAAATTGTTTCAAGAAGATGGTTCAATAAATTCAAAAAATTAAAAATAAATATGAAGATATCAATGACATAAACACAGTTAAGAAAATTAGCATTTGAAAACAACAGCTAGGTCTAGATAACTGTAAAAAAAATCAGAGATTGATTTGACACTGTGTTTATATTATGAACAGAAACTTCTACACCAACTAAAAAACATCAATGTTTTTATGCTAACAAATGTCATGGACTGAGAAAAATTTAATGAATGTTAACAAATTTTTCGTATTTTTTACAATCTATATTAGTAGTGTCCATGCACCAATCAGAATCTGTTGAGAGAATTAAATACATAAAATTCTCTTAGACTTTGAGATTTAAGTCAATCATTCAGACTGAGCCAGAAATCAAGATCATTTAATTTGAGACAGAAAATCAGATTATCTGAGCCTCAAAACCAGATCATCCATTCCAGCCAGAAGACTAGATCACCAAGTCCTAGCCAAAAGACATGATCTAATCTAGGCAAGAATATCCTGTCTTCTAATCTGGTCTAGAAGACCAGATCATCCAGGTCAGGAAGAACTAGATCATCCAGGCCAGGTTACAAGACCAGATCATCCAGGCCAGGTTACAAGACCAGATCATCCAGGCCAGGTTACAAGACCAGATCATCCAGGCCAGGTTACAAGACCAGATCATCCAGGCCAGGTTACAAGACCAGATCATCCAGGCCAGGTTACAAGACCAGATCATCCAGGCCAGGTTACAAGACCAGATCATCCAGGCCAGGTTACAAGACCAGATCATCCAGGCCAGGCTAAAAGACCAGATCATCCAAGCCAGGCTAAAAGACCAGATCATTCAGGCCAGGTTACAAGACCAGATCAACCAGGTCAGTCCAGTTCAGAAGACCAAATCTGGTAGTAATAAACAAATATTACAGACAGCAGATTTTATTCTTCTGGTAGATGGCAGATTAGATTTAAAACCAATGAAAGTATAGCTAAGTATCTCAAAGATGCTAGATAGCAATATTCTCCACTAGTTAACTGTGAGATAATAGAAGATTATTATGTAAGAAGTGAATGCTTACCACAAATTCTATTTAAGAAAATCAAGAGACATCAATTATTTAAGCTTTCAAATTCAGCAATAGAGCAAAATTTTGGTCATATCCATTTGTTTGTTGTTTTATTTTTAAAAATTTCCCCAGCTGAATGATTTATTTCAGCCAATTCATTTTATAAGCTACAATGTCTGAGATAAAAGTATCATTATCATACCATGGTAGGAGGTTGTAGAAGAAGGGTTCTTAATTTACTGTACAACAGTAATGGACTTGATTCTGCAATGCTGATCAACAGCAAATTATAGAGACGAAACTCATAATTGAATAAGAACAAACTGCCCAGAAGCACAATGAAAATTGAAAGGCAAATTACAAATTTATTAGGACACAATAAATCTAGGATTACATCTCTTCCGTGTCGCATAACAAATTCTACAAAAATAAACTTAGAGAAATTTCATTTTAATAGATTCACATTGAGACATTATAAGGATAAATCTACATAAAACCACAACATATAAGTGTAATTAAAATGTATGTGAGTGTATAGTTAGGCAATAATAAACCATCTGCTAACAAAAGATCAAACAATATAAAAAACAGAATGAAAAAACATTTCATTTTTGTTTGACTTTAGACAAACATGAAAAGGTATGTGACTCAGTAGAACACTCAGTAGTCTTTAATTTATGATGAGAACAGGACATTAACAAAAATTATATAAAAGTAATTAAGAATATATATATATATATATATATATATATATATATGATAACAGTATTACAATAATTCAACTGAGCAGAAACACAGATTAGATATAAAAATAGGAAACACGATAAGACAAGGGGATACGGATTATATCTTCCTGGAAATTAAGAGAGAAGGAATAGGAGTAAATATAAAATGGAAATTATTTCAACTATTTACAATTTGCTAAAAAACTTGTTGCTCATATCACAAACACATTGATAAATTATAAAAAATGTTAAATAACCTAAATATAGAGTGTCTCAATACAGGTTTGAAAATTAACAGAAATAAAATAAAAAAATGTTCTGAAAATTCTAAGTATGCAAGATGAAGAAGCGGAAAAAGTTCAGGAATACATTTACTCGGAGCAGGTAATAACATTAAAGAAAGACTATGAATATGAAATACAATGATGAATAAAAATAGGTTGAAAAACATTTAATAAAAACCAGATAAACTGTAAAGCTCATCTTCTTGATTGTTTTGAATTCAGAATAGTCCTTCTAGGAAGGCTTCTACTCTTCTATTTAATCTACAGTTTAGGGAGTATTAAAAGATAAACTCATGCCTTTCTTAATAGCATTACTGTAAAAGTAAATGCAAGAGATTATGACGGGATTTGAACTTGGCTTGCCAATTCCATTTTCTGTGATTTCATTACATTGCCAAGGCATCGTATCATAAGTTACTGTAAAAATATGTTTGTGAACTAAAACTTTAAGTGTATAAATAATATGTCAACAAACCAATGGGGATTTCATATTGTTGATGTACTTTAAAATAGGGTTTCATCCTCTTGATCGAAGGAGTAATAATAGATTCCTAATTTGGAAACCAGTCAAACAATTATGGCACAAATGAAGCCCAGGACAAAGACTGAGATTTAGACTCAAGCCCTTACACTTCAACGGCCCTTGCCCGAAGTATATTTTGGTCAAGCACTAACAGAATGCTTTGAGTCACACAACATTGCATGACTGCAGTAATGTCCTTTTCCAGAGATTCAACATCCATTTACAACAGGGCAATTTTCACTGCACTGAATGCAACCTTTCAAGAGATAAGAGAAGACAGACAAACAAAGAAATGAACAAGGGAAAAATAGACACCAACTGGAGGAAGCCCTAAGTTAAGTGTCTAATTTCCCATTTGTCATATAAACAATGTCTGACCAATTCCCTTGTCCTCACCATGCCACTGGACCTATCTGGTATTGTGAAACTATTTACAGACTTCTCAATATCTAATTTTTCTTCCTTTTCTTTCTGATTCTGCATCATCAACCAAACCATTTCTGTTCCTCTTTACACAATTTTCACCATTTGGCATATTCCACCTCTTTTCTCTTCAACTGGAATTTTCAATTACCCTCAAACAATTCCACTCCTCTTTGTTTCTCACTTTATTCTTGCTCGCATGTGGAGTATGTTGTTTGTGATGTCCAAAGTGATTGTTCAGACTTTTTCCACCTCCAGACATTCAAGTTAGGCTGTTGTGAACTAAATGGCCATAATGTTTTGCTTATGATATTAGATGAGAACCTAAATGGAAATCTGAGGTAACTAATAAAATTACAGGTCCCTGTGGTGTGTACATACCTATTAAATTTGTGAAAATAGACTCTAGAGCAAAGAATGTGTACTCTACTGCAAGTTCTCTAAGAAAAATTATGTAAATTTTGCAGATATTTTCTTTTCTTTGTTGAAAAATTAATCTGTACAAAATGCAAGACATGCTGAAAATTAAAATTTCTCACTACTGTGTAGTGCTTAAATAAACATTTTCTACTGAAAAAAAACAAATACCCTGAAGAGTGAAGGTATCACAATAATGCCTTCATGAAACTATAATCGAAATAATGATGCTCAGTTACATTTTATTAATGCTATCTATCTTGATATTGAGCACTTTATTACAAAAAACCTACTTGCCTAAAATGAATTTCTATCAGTAAACTACCAAAAAAGCATCAGTTTTGGCACTAAGCATCATTAAAATTTAGAACTATATATATATATATATATATATATATATATATATACATACATACACTACCAACTATAATTATTAGGTCACCCTAGTTTTTTAAAAAGAAATGATGTATTTCATGCTATTTTTAGTATTTATTGCCAACTGGATAATTCTAAATGAAAATAGAATGGTTCTTTTGTTATTATTACTTTGCAAAATTTTATAAGGCAAGAAAGTAAAGATGAACTCGTCTGATCACCCTAAATTTTCTTCATCTTCTCATTGATAAAACTGCAATATAGGTAATGTTATTGCACAGTATTAACAAAAGAACCATTCTATGTTCATTTACAATTATTAACTTGGCAATAGATACTAAAAAATATTATGAAATACATCATTGTTTTTAAACACTGGGGTCGCCTAATAATTATGGCCTGTAGTGTGTGCGTATATATATATATATATATATATTTATACAGAACCAAATTTGAACCATGTTCATATTTGAAATTAATGTGAAGGATATGAGCTATTCATTATTGTAAAGATATAATGTTGTCCTACTCACAGCCATATCATATAGAAATACCAGTTGTTCTGGTTTCACTTTTATGCTTTCTATACTCTGTTAGAACACTTCCCAAATATTTAAATTTTTGTACTTGCGTGATTTTGATATTTCCAATTTGTAATTTGCATTCTGGGCTATCTTTTTTGCTAACAACCATGCATTTTGTCTTCTTGCAGTTTATGTTTAGTCCTTTCATTTTGCTTTCCTTCACTACCTTTTCTGAGAGCTTTTGTTATTTTCTTTCCATGACAGCTATCAAAACAATATCATCTGCATATCTTATGTTGTTAACATAGTGGCCGTCAATAGTGAATCCTGGTAGGACATCTAATTCTTTCAGAATTACCTCGCTGTATAGGTTGAATAAGTCTGGGGAGAAGACACATCCTTGTCTTTCACTACTTTCTATTTTCTATATTTGCTGAACTAATTTTCTATCTGAATGCAACTGGTTTGCTACGAGTATAGGTTCTTGGTTATCCTAATATCCTTTCCAAGGATGTCAAGGTTGCTGAGCATTTTTTACAGATTTTTATGGTGTACTTTATTGAACACCTTTGTGTAATCCATAAAACAAAAGTAAACTTCTTTTTGCATTTGTATTGTTCTTTCTGATAACATTCTGGGCATAAATATTGCCTTCTTTGTTCCAGTGTCTTTGATGAACCGGCACTGTTCTTGTCCTATCTTCAGTCTAATTCTGCTGCATGCTCTATTCATTATTATTCAAATGATTAGTTTTGTTATGTGTCTCATTAAACTGATTGGGATGGAGTGCATATTCATTTACACCTGGTTTCTTAGATTGTACTATGAAAAGAGATTTACTTAGGTTTTCTGGTATAGCGCCACTGTTGTAGACATACTTTATTATTTCTATGCCAAAATCATCTAAGACTGCCAGCATCTTTTAGAACTGTTAATCAGAGAGCCGAGTTCTAATTACAGTTCAGCTCATTATATTCACTTATGCTAAAACTAGCAGTATAGCTCGTGTTGCTCGGGTGTAATGAAAGCTTTAAAACTAATCCATGGTCCTGGAACTCAGACTCAGCCTAAAGAATATTTGTGTGAATTTTGGTGAGAATCGGATAAAAATTGTGGATTTGTATAAAGGACATACAGACAGATAAACAGACATACACACAAACATCTTGCCTTTTATATATATTATCGATTTTCTGCACTATTGTAAGAACTGCAACCTTGAAACTTCTGAATATCATTTTTTATGTCTTTGTCTATGAGTGTATCAAATTTGATTAAAATCGGACCACTCCTTCTATAACCTAATTTTTTTTGATTTTCGATATTTATCGGAGGTACCTCAACACAAAACCTAGCTAAGAATACTCGCAGACGCTTATAGTACAACTGTGTAAATTTTCAAGAAAATCGATTCAGCCGTTTTGAAGTCTATAGGTAACGAATAGACACAGACAGAGACAAAGTTCCATTTATAAATAAATTTAGATACCCTTGGGAAAGGTATGAATTCACCTATTCTCCCTTCAGCTATGGGTTAATCAGTAAGACTTGTATCATAAAACAACTGCTATCTTCTAAAAAAAAAAATGAATTCTTACACTCTAAAGATATTTTCTGTCTTTGAATAACCTGCAAAAATTTGATAAGCTGTGAAAAATGAATAAGTGAATCAGTAACCTAGCCCTACAATTCTTGACTAAAAAGTTGAAACATAATTTGGGATGGTGTTTAAATTTTATTATATGTTTAGGTTTATTTAAGCACTACACAGTATTGAGCACTTTTATTCAACTTTTGGCTGACAGCCAAATCACATTGAAACACTGGATCTAGTACAATCTCTAAAGTTAAGCAATGGTGAGACTGGTTAGTCCATAGGCGGGTGATCACTTGAGAATATAAGGAACTGTAATCTTGGAAAAGGAGGTGGTGTAATGGATAACAGCTTCAAATTGGAGATGAGAGAGCCAAGTTCCAATTCTAGTCAGATTCATTATATTAACTTCAGTGAAAATACTCTTGAAAGAGTTATGAATCCACTTCTTCTCCCTCCAGCTATGGGTTAATTAGTAGATCTTATATCAGTAAATCATTATTATATTAAAAAATTCTAATAATCTAAAAATGCTTTCTGGCTTTAAATAACATACAAAAGGTTGATAAGTTGTAAAAAACAAAACAAAAAATTCTGAACTTTTTATATTAATTAGCATTGTCTAATTACATGTGGTTTTAAATATATATATATGTGTGTGTGTGCGTGTGTGCATGTGTGTGTTTGTGTGTGTGCATGCATGTGTGTGAGAGCATGTTTTTATTTGATAACTTGGAGAGAAGAAATATTGAGTTACCTTACAGATTATGGATGCATAATTCTTTTTATTATAAAAGATGGTACACTGATTAATCAACAATGTATGAAATTCATATACTTCCTTCCATAAATACATATTTGCACTCACAAACATGCAAAGCGATTATCAGTTCCGAGTGCTCAAATGTGTGTGTTTTCAAACACATACATATCCGAATGGAAATAGAGCGGAAACTACATTATATGCATACTTGTATCGATGGAATGCCCATATATTCTTATTGACATTATACAAATTCTTTATGCTTTGTAAGATTTTCTCCCCTTTATAGAAATACACCTGCACACAGGAAAAAGTAGGGGGGGTGGAAGAATATACACTTTGGATCACAGATCTTCATATTTCATGTTCAACATTGTACAATATCTTGTTTTCTATACTGGGCACGTCTGTATATTTACATAAAGCTAACTCTTTTTCTATGAATTCTGGCAATTCTTAAAGCTTTACTGTCAGGAAGGGCATCCAGCTGTAAAAGTTGATGTTCCGAACAGTGTATTATGAATTGTAGCAAAGGGAAACACCTGCATTAAAGGTAAGCGCCTATATAAGCAAATATAATGACATACATATAGGTAAATTCATTATATACAACAACAGAATACATCCTGTAATGCATTTCAGAGAAAGCAAAAGCACTTACAGAATCCACTGTTTTCTTTTAAATTTAATAGTTACATTCTCTTGTATACAATTTCAGTGAAATTGATCTTATTGATGTTTATAATTAGTATTACTACTCCAACAACATTTCATATAAATGAGATATTTACTGAAATGTTATAAATATATGCATATATATATATATATATATATATATATATATATACACACACACACACATATATATAGATATGTGTATATATATATATATAGAGAGAGAGATAGAGAGAGAAAGAGTGGTTCAAAATTTTACATATAGCTGTTTCCAATAATCATTTCTTCTCCCCTCATTATATGTATATATATTTATATGTATATTTATTTTAATGTATTTCCCTGCCTTTTTTGGCTCTTCATTTTCATTGCTGTTCTTTTCATTTGATTTATATTTCCAATGATTTTCTTCTGATGAGATGCTGGTCGAAAGGGCCTTAGGGACTGTCACTCAATAAATTCCTTGTTTTTAAAACAGTATATATATATATATATATATATATATATATATAAAAACAGACATGGCAGCTTCAAAGAAGAGTGTGCATACATGTTTGTGTGTAAACAGACATTTGCTAAACTTAACTTAATTTGACAAAAGGCCTTCAATGTGGTAGCACCCATTAAAAACCAAACTCATTACAAAGGGTCATTTTAAAGAGCTTTTTTTACCACTTACCACACAAAGTTCTCATGTCTTGAATTGGCAACCAGTCTAGAAGAAAGGAAACTGAATTTAAGCCCAGCCTGAAAGGAGATGGGTTCCATCAGGCTATCTTGCCCTAGACACACTACTACAGTTATAGCTGCAGTACATGTGCCATCATTAGCCTGATAGGTTATGGGGACACTTGACAAAGATGGATAAATGCTTGTATTCATCCCACAAAAAAAATGACTTAATTATTTTTTTTAATAACAAGTTCTCTCAAAATAATGGTTTCCACAAATCCCTTTATCCTTAATATTGTTAAACTGACATGACATCTTGGGAAAGATAGTGGAGTAGTTTCCTACTTCCTTCTTCATAGTTTTTAATTCAGAGTAGCTGCCACTCAAAAATTAGAGTGTCTATTTTCTCTTGTCATTTAACTTCCAGCTAGAAGGAGAAGAAATGGCTTTATAGCTTTTCTAGGGGTATCTGCATGAAAGTAAATGCAACAGATTAAGCTGGAATTTGAATTTGGCTTGTGATTTTACTTACCAGACCAATTATGCTACTTGCATGTTCTTGTTAATACCACTTGTTATTAATCTATATAATTATTTCTAGTTGTTTGTTACATAAGAATACTGCTGGTACATTTTTATCTTTTCCCTACAAAAGAGGAAAACGAATATTACATTGTTTTAGAAAAAACTTTAAAATGAATAAGTTGGGCTTATTGAAGGTCACCTGAACTTATTAACTTATTGAAATTTTAAGTGTACAAATAATATGTCAACAAATCAATGGGGATTTCATATTGTTAATCTACTTTAAAATAGGGATTCATCCTATTAATCAAAGGAGTAATAATAGATTCCTAATTTGCAAACCAGTCAAACAATTATGGCACAAATGAAGCCCAAGACAAAGACTGAGATTTTTTTTTTTTAATCATTTCACCTCAAGCAAGGCATTCCACTGCCACTATTGCACAGGGGGTTACATAGGGGAAGGTGAAGAGAAAGAGTGGTTAGATATAGGAAATGTCAGAAGGAGGGTGATAGACGGGTAAGGATACCGAGGCTGAGGGTTGGGCAGATGGAAAGAGTGTTTGAGAGAATGTATGCAAGTTAGTGTGTTAGGAGGTATCTATTGACCTTACATTAAACTTCTGGAGATTGTAGCTGTTGGGGAAGCAATCATGTGGAAGGGAATTCCACTGTCGGGAAGTGCGAGAAAATATACTTGCCTGAAGTATATTTTGGTTAAGCACTAATAGAATGCTTTCAGTTACACAATATTGCATGACTGCTGTAAGTTATTGAAAGTCTCATGAACATATTTTAAAAAAAAACCAGAACAGGCTAAAAAATGGTAAATCCAAAGAGTTAAAAAACTGACATTAATCCATGTTTCATTTTATATAAGAATTTAAGCAAATAACAACCCTAAATAAGTTTTAGTAATTAAAATTTTCCATTCTACTAGGTCGTGCTGAATAATTCTTGTGCAGACCCAAAATATAACCCAAATAACCAAGCAACAGATTTTTTTTTTTAAAAAAGCTTCTTGATAAAGTTTATGACTTTTTATCAACCTCTTGATATTTAATTATCTTCTAAAATATCTTTTAGACAGTAGGTGTTCGTAATTACTGACCAAAATATAGAGTACATTATTTTCAAAATATTATATTGAATTTATATTAACTTTATGACTTTCCTGTAACTTTCTACTTCAAGTGGTTCTCAGTCCTTTAGCAAGGTGAACTTCAATGTAAAAAAAAAAAAATGGCAACCCTTCTATTCATGTACCTATAGAAATGTGCTTACATAAACTGGCTTCATAAAGTGCACATATATGTTCAATAATATTTAGTGTATCGAGGCAGCAGATAATTTTCTAAACATATACTGTTCAATATAAGAGACAATGAATGTCTATTATGTTTAATCATGAGCCGTTCTAAACATCATATTACATCCTTGTAACCTCTCTGAAGATGGCTCAGGTGAGCTGAAAGCTTAGAACCAACTTAATAATAAATTATCCAAATGTCTTTATTTTCACCTGAAATTAAAGCCAAAATACGATGTTTAGAATGGCTCATTATTAAACGTAATAGACATTCATTGTCTCTTATATTTAACAGTATATGTTCAATTATATATAAATATTCTTTAACACACACATGCATACACATTCACAGATTCATAAATTTGACATCTATGAATTTATGTACATACATGTACAAACTATATACAAACTATTAAAAATGTGTCACTACCTCCAAACATTTTGATAAATATTTTGAATAGGTATATAAAAAAGTAGGATGTGTTGTGATGTAATAGTTATTAAATTGATATGAAAAATTGAAGATCCAAGTTCAAATTCCAATTGAATTCATTTCATTCACTTACATGCAAATACCCTTGGGAAAAGTATGAATCCATCACTTCTTCCTCCAACTATGGATTGAATATCAGATTAGGTTCTATAGCCTTGGTTGGCAATCAGACTACTGCAAATAAAAAATGGCAGCCTACTGTGGGAAAATCTTCTTCCGAGTCGGTCATGAATCAACAGAGACATGATCACGCAAACATGTATCGAATATGGCACTTAACTGACTGACTGGTATAAGTAAAAAACCTAATTTATTAAGAGCTATGAATGACAAGAAGTTGTGGATAGCCATGATTACTAATATGCTGAGGGGACATGGCAGATAAAAGAAGATATAAGATAAGTAGGTTACTTCCTGCTTTTAGCTGCCTTTCGTGTTTTTAATGTCTTATGAATGTTCTATTCTCTAATATATCTTTCCTCATTGTATGTTGCAGAAATTTCAACTCTTTCTGATTCTATGTGTCTTTTTTGTTTTCCTTTTTCTTAAAACTTCCTTGTTATCCACATGTTTAATCCATGGTATTCTCAGTATCCTTTTGAAGAACTACATTCCTGTTGCCTCAAGTCTTCTCTTCATCTGTAAGGAAATTAATTATCCACTATTCACTGATATGCAGAAGCACAGCTATTACATAAAAAGGCCATCATTCTTTTCTTTGAAGGAAATTTTCCTGTTTCTAAATATTGATAAATCTAATGATGAGACTGGCATCTTACTAGAACCAGTATTTAGCCACATACAGTTTAGACTGCCTTTTTTCTCAACAGTAAATGTAAGATTAAAATGTTAAAGAGGAATCAAATACTTTTTCCAAAAAATACAAAATTCCATGATTTTTACAAATTAAAACAATTAGGTTTTTATTGTATAGAAATTTGTAAATGGCCCAGCCTTGTATTTTAAGTTTCAATAAATATTTCTTTTCTATGCTTTTAAAATACAAAAACTACTCTTTGTATTTTTTTTTTTTGTTGCATTGATAAATTGCAAAGAACAACAATGAAATTTCCATAGTTTCTTCAGTTATTAGATACATCTGAAGTAAACAGTGAATAGTCAACATCCTTTTAGTCTTACACATTACATACGTACCTGGATGTGTGCTTATTCATAGCTACTGCATTATTGATTCAACATTGAATATGGTGACAAGGAGACTGGCTTTCCTCTCTGAGCTATCCTCTCTAAACAATAATAGTGTCCATAAAAGTGTTAATTACTAGAATGACTGTTGAGAAGAGTCTCCCTTTAAGAAGAGATAGAAATCTGTGAAGAGAAACTCGTATAAAATCTCTTCGAATTCCAAGAGCAATGCCATTTCAATTATGCAGTGCTAACATTTCTTATTACCATAGTTTGCTCCAATGGAAGAAGGGCATTGTGGGTAATGGGTACATTTATTGTTACCCTCCAAGTTACCAGCTTAATTAAGGCTCTTCATACTTTCCCTTTGGCACAAAAGAATCAGGCAGATTTTAAAGTATCATTCTAAATTAAAAGGTGTCATTACTTGCATTTTAATTTTTTGGAATAAGACAGGGGAAAATATTCAGTTTTGACTTTGAAAGAATTTTGATGCACGTCATTTTAAAATAAAATAAAGAGAGAATGTAAGAAATGTGATCAAAGCTTTAAAAGAAAAAAGTTAGTTTATAATAAAGATAAAAAATAGAGAAAAAGATGGAGATGGAAAGGCAATGATAAAAAAAGGCACAAAGAAGGGAAGAGGAGGAGGAGGAAAAGACACAGAGGAGGATGAGAAGCAAGAAATGCATAAACACAAGAAAAGGAAGAGAAGAGAAGAATATAAATAGAGAAGTAGGACAGAAGGAAAAAGAAAAGTTACAAACAGAAGTAGGAGGAAAATGGAAATAGGAAGAAGTAGGAGGAAAATGTGCAAATAGAAGAGTAGGAGGAATATGTGCAAATAGAAGAGTAGGAGGAATATGTGCAAATAGAAGAGTAGGAGGAATATGTGCAAATAGAAGAGTAGGAGGAATATGTGCAAATAGAAGAGTAGGAGGAATGTGTGCAAATAGAAGAGTAGGAGGAATGTGTGCAAATAGAAGAGTAGGAGGAATGTGTGCAAATAGAAGAGTAGGAGGAATATGTGCAAATAGAAGAGTAGGAGGAATATGTACAAATAGAAGAGTAGGAGGAAAAAGTATAAACAGAGAAGTAGCAGGGAAAGGTATAAACAGGTGTAAGAGAGGAGGAAAAGGCATAAGCAGAGGAGGAGTAGGAAAAGGCAAACAGGAGTAGAAGGAAAAATACAAACAGTGAAGTAAGAGGAGGAGGAGGAGGAGCAAGAAAAGGCAAACAGGAGTAGAAGGAAAAATACAAACAGAGCAGTAAAAGAGGGAGAAAATATACAAATAGAAAAATAGGAGGAAAAAAAGGCAGAAATGAAAAAGGAGGAGGAGATGGTAAAATATGGAAGGAAGTACAGGAAGAAAGGTTGGGTTGAAAAAAGAAATACTGAAAAGAGAAAATAGGTTTAGAAAATTTTAATAAGACTGAAGAAAAAAAGGAAAGGATAAAGACATGTAAATGATGGAAAGAGAGAACAGTAAGGCAGCAGGAAGATAGAACTTTAGGAGAGGCAAAAGAATTTCTTTGAAAAAAAAAAAAAGGTGCAGAAAGAGAAAAGAAAATGAGTGATTAAAAGGTTGCAGTGCGGAAGTAAAGTTCCTAAAATATGCAAACTAGCAAGAATTGCTGATATGTTTCACATATTAATGCATTAGCAGGGATAATGGAAGCCTGGAAAAACTCACCACTTTTCATTTATGAGAATTTGCTTCTATTCCCTTACACTCTGAGATTATCTAATTATCGAATCATACATATCTGATCAAAAACCTTTTGAGAAAGAGATGCTCTTGAAATCCAAAACCCAAAAAGATGAGCAGATAAACAAAAGTAAAAATAAAAAACTAAAAAAAAACAGATTAACATTACTGGAATGTAATTTCTTTTAACAACAACAACAAAAAAAAAATATGAGTGTTGAATTGGCATTACTGAAAATTAATAAATATATCATAAAGTTTACATTTAATGTTATAGACACTTTCTCCTACACACCCGCCCTATCTCTTGCTCATCCTTTCTGCATCTGCTGTTTCAATTCAATCCATTCTTCTTACTGTATGTTCCTCTCTTATTTTACACCGATAATGGTACATAAACAAAGCACACAAATACTTGATATTTGCAATCAATGTCTTTTTCTAAATTTCCAGCCTCTTTACCATTTTATATCACTTTATTACACTATTTTTTATTAATTTTGTTACTTGTAAGAAATACACATGAAAGAATATCAAAAGAATTTTACCTTTCTCAATTTATAACAATCAGACTTCATTATAAGATTCTGCTTAATAAATAACATACATTTGTCTTGCTCTCTCAATATATATTCTTATATATATATATATATATATATATATATATATATATATTTCAAAAGAATTAATGAATTTTATTTTTAACCTGATATTTTTATTATGTCAAACATTATTACTGTGAATATTTCAAATATAAGTATAATAACTTTGAACTAATAAATGTATATGTATAAACAAATACAGGGTGCGATGGATGAACTGTCATCGAAATTGCATATAAATGAAAATAATACTGACATCTCATTTTAACAAATATATTTACCCAAATTACACAAAAATATTTTAAAATACTAATAAGTAAATTTATTCAATAAAATCATGATTAACTTCAATCACAACCTCTAAATGACTTTGAAATCTCCTGCATCTCTTCTGAGAAGTCTCCTTGATTAAGTTGGAGAATGCTGCCATAATCCTTGCTTTCAATTCATCTTTGATGCTACAAATAGTTTTATTAGTCCCTCACTCAACTGTCCTCCACACACAATAATTAATGGGGTTGCAGTCTGGAGAGTTGGGTGGCCAGGTGTAAAGGGTGATGTGATCGCAGAAATTGTCTGACAGCAATGACTGGGTTCTCCTGCTTGTGTGACATAGTGCAAAGATATTGGGTCTGCCGACAGCCACCCACTTCAGCCAAGGCATTACTACATCCTCAAGGCAGTTGATGTAGGCCTCTGTGTTGAGTTTGATGCCCTGTGAGAAAATGAATTGAGGCATAATGTCACTATCACTAGTGATCACTTGAAAAACCTTCATAATCAAAAACAGACTCGTCCAACTTTTTCCAAATCCTCTGCACTGTCCTCAGATTGACACCTAAACACTTTGAAATGTTCATATTGAAGCTTCCAGTATAAATGTTAAGCAGAACAGTATGCCATTTTCAAATTTCTGGTGGAGTGAACTGTGTCATAGTGCTCTTTTTCTCATACTATACCCAACTGACCTTACTATGCAGTGCAGTTGACAAAATAAAAAAAAACAAACATGGAAATGGAAAAAAAAATATAAAATAGTGACAATTTTCCCATCGCACCCTTTATATGGGTGTGTATATTGAAGTCACATGTAATGACAGTGACTTTGAGTGTATTGGCCTTGTTCAAGCGTTGATCACTTCAGATTATGCATTTTATCGTAGCATCTCTAAGTAAGGTTTGCAAAGCATAATTGCAGTATAAACCACAGGTTGAGTCTGTGGATGCTGAAAAAGCACACATACCTGACAGGCATTTGCAACAGAAATTAGCTAACCACCTTAGATGAAGCATGTACTCATAAATGAGCAGCCAGCCATTATATGAGATAATGATATATATTTTTATACATTCAGAACAGTATTGGAGAAATTGTATGACAAAATGAAAGAGTTTACTTGTGATGTGTTTTGTCCTTCAGGCCTTCATTGGATTAAATTTGTTGTTGGTAGGAATACACATGCGCATGACAGTGGGGTGCTGGGAATTTTAGAATTTTTTTTTTCTCACTGAATTTATTTAGAGTCTTTTTTTTTGTGCATATTACCTTTGTTAGTCGGTATCCTACACTGTGGTAACAGACGATCTGCCAGGAATGTTGACATATTGTAAGAGCCAGGGAGAAAATTTTCAGTGTTATTTTCATTTTTGTATTATTTAAACAATTTATCCATCTCACCCTGTATATATAGGCTTATGACCATATCATGTTGAATACACCGATTCTCGCTCGATCACTGAAGTTAAGCAATGTTGAGCCTGGTCAGTACTTAGATGGGTGACCGCTTGGGAATACCAGGTGCTGTAAGTGTTTAGTGACGGATGTGGGTTGTGGTGCAGTGGATATCGGCTTGGAAAGAGAAATCGGTGAGCCGAGTTCAAATTCCAGTTGAATACCCAGCATTCACTTAAGCACTGGTACCCTTGGGAAAGGTATTAATCCATCCCTTCCTTCCAGTTATGGGTTAAATAACAGATTAGGACTTGGGGACCCAGCCCTTAAAAAAAAATAAATCCCAATGAATCTTGATACTTGACACAAAACTTATATAAAAAAAAACAACAATAAATTGTTGAAAGAAAAAGGTATTACAGTGTAACCCTGATATAAGAGAGTTGTCAGGACTGAATAAAAGTTCTCTTATGTCCGGGTTTGGTCTATTTTATATACATTACCACAGGCTCTAATTTGAGACCAGAGAAAATCTATCTTATATCCGGATCTCTTATATCCGAGTTATACTGTACCAGCAATAAAAATTTAGTTGGCAATAAATGACCCGCCGAGGTTGATATGCCATAAAAACAAAACAACCAACAACCAACCATCTCACCCTGTATATATAAACATTACTAAAAAATGCATGGACAGTCTAGATATAAAATTCTTCTACACTAATGTCTCAGTTGAAAAATACCGAAATCTAAAAAAGCATCTCATCAACAATCAATGCTACTTTGCATTTAATAATGACTACTACAAACAAAAATTTGGATTACCCATGGGATCACCTCTCAGAGAATTGACAGCATGTATTGTCTTAAAATTTCTTGAATTTTATCCTTTCCAAGATATTTTACCCAAGCAATCAACATACTTCCGTTATATTGATGATGGTCTACTTATATATTCTTGTGATGTTTATTTACCTGACCTAGTAGATCAATTAAACAATGTTGAACACACAATAGAGTTTACATACAAAAATGGAGGAACACAATTCCTTACCCTTCCTAGATATTGCTAGATATTTAGCAAAGCATCAATATCATCAGACCAGAAAAAGTTCCCAACAATCAATCACATATATACCATAAACACACACATACATGGTCCAACACACTTACACATACACACACAAGCACTCGCTACAATTAATGACAGCAGCAGCAGCCAGGAATGACCATTTGTTGAAAGGCATGTACATACTCAGACGAACGCAAGCTCTTCTGCCATTCTGAAGATGAGATTTTGATCTCGAAATATTAATGTATAATAAATAGGTAATACCCAATAACTTATTTGCCTTCCTTTATTTTACTAAATGCATTGCGACAGCCTTCAAGACCTAACCGTACAAAGCATCAATAATTAAAGAATTGTTCTATAAAACAAAATTCATTGTAGAGATGGCATTTAGTTCCAACTCCAATTTTTTTACCCCCTTTTCATAGGACACATGATCAGATGTGTTGGTTTTTGTAGGTTCCTGCTTTTTGTTCCCATTGTAATTTTTCCCCATTTGTCAGTAGAAACAGAATAACACGGAAATACATAACTGTTTCCATTGCTCTGTACAGTGTAAGGCCACATGTATTGTGAACATAAATTGCAAAGTGATCTTGATTAAAATCTGGTCATAAATCAAAGAAGGATTGGTTACTTTCACAGGAAACAGGAAACAAAAAAATAAAGTTAAGCAAATGTTTCTCATCATGAATATGTTAACTTTTTTGTCTTGTTTTTTTTTTTAAATAATCAGGTACACATTTCCTTTATTTTTTAACTTAGAAGCCACTGGACAAAACTCCTAATCATAATAAATATCAACTTATAAAGCCAATATTTGCCTATACTTCTGAGTCCTTAAGGGCATATGACCCAGTGGATAAAAGCAGGACTTGACCCCAAGAGTTGTAAGTTCAAATAGGTGAACAAATAACTTACAGAGTTGCATTAAAGGGAGATAATTACATGACATCCAGAAGTGACATGGCACATGGAACAAGAATGAGATAAATCAAAATAAAGGGTTCAGTTTGAAATTGCAAGTACCTGAAGAAGGCTGGAGCATACAACGGCCGAAACATTGTGAATATGGCAATAAAGATGAGGACAACATTCCAAACAATGTACATAATTATTAAGCCAAATATAAACAGTACAGCAACATATACAGATTAATCTTTCAGTTACACAAGTTTTTTTTTTCCTTTCTAAGGGGACCAAATAATGACTTCAGACATGCTTCAAATAACAAAGCCATAAAATTTAGACCTTATTTTAAGATGTCAAGTATTTCAAATGTATATATCTTATTTAAATTCCTTAAACATTCAGTCAGTCAGTCAAGTGCCATACGTGAAACACGCTTTCATGGTAATTGATCTGATGAACCTTCTTCTATGGTCAGTCAGTCAGTTAAGTACCATGCGCGATACACGCTTTGGGCGATCATGTCTCCAAAGAGACATGACTGACTGGGCAGAAGATTATCCCGCAGTAGGTTGCCATTGCTTTCTGCGGTAGACTGGTTGCCGACCAAGGCTATAGAACCCAATCTGTCCTGTTATTTAACCCATAACTGGAAGGAAGAGACGGATTAATACCTTTCCCAAGGGTATTTGCGCATAAGTGAATGCGAGGAATTCAACTGGAATTCGAACTCGGTTCCCCGATTTCTCATTCCGAGCCGATATCCACTGCGCCACAACGCACATCCTTCTATGGTACTTAGACTTTATAAAATTTAAGCACAGTGGTAAATTGGAAGCCACGTCTCATCCTTTATGGCTATATTTAATCATGCATTCTTTGCTAAAAGTTTCTTCTATCATACTTCTTGCTTGTGTGACTTTCTTCTGG
This sequence comes from Ascarosepion bandense, assembly GCA_037127315.1. NCBI lineage: Eukaryota > Metazoa > Mollusca > Cephalopoda > Sepiida > Sepiidae > Ascarosepion > Ascarosepion bandense. The sequence continues at coordinate 11,414,122 of JBBBDQ010000145.1, forward strand.
CATCTTCCTTCCCAGTCAAATTTGGTCTTAAAAAATTTAAATGCAATGTCAACCATTATTTTCTGTCTTCTTAATTCCAGTTCTTTTATTATTTTCTATCCTTAATAGTATTTTTATCATATTCTCTAACACCCAGTAACATCTTGTATCTTAGTGGCTTTATTGCATTGCTTGGAGTGAAGTGATTAAAAAATAAATTTATTGGTCTACACTGAGTTTCAGGATTCTTTGCTCTTCAGGAACCAGTTAATAATGATTGTATTAATTATTACAGAATATAATTATTATTAGTATTACATACCATATATGAAGCGTTATATAACAAAGATAACCAAAAAGCTAGCAAAAATTGATGATTTAAGCTTTATTTTTTGTAAAGCCTTATCTTGCCTAACCAAAACAATGTTCAAGCAATGTTTAAGGTGCATTGTGGAGCAGTGGATATCGGCTTGGAAGAGAAAACTGGTAGCCGAGTTCGAATTCCAGTTGAATTCCTTGCATTCACTTACATGCAAATAGCCTTAGGAAAGGTATTAATCCATCTCTTCCTCCCAGTTATGGGTTAAATAACAGGACAGATTGGGTTCTATAGCCTTGGCTGGCAACCAGTCTACCACAGAAAGCAATAGCAACCTACTGTGGGATAATCTTCTGCCCAGTCAGTCATGTCTCTTTTGAGACATGATCGCCCAAGTGTGTTTCATGTATGGCACTTAACTGACTGACTTAATGTAAGATACTCAACAGAAGGTATATCAATATATAAGTTGCCATCATTTTAAACAGCATATCGATATAAATATTTTTACAGTACAGGCCTACAGTTTTATGATACTATCTATGAAGAAAAACAAAATTTTTCAGCATAATAATTTATTT
>JBBBDQ010000145.1:11420000-11435000 GCA_037127315.1 Ascarosepion bandense
TTCACAGGTGGAAAGTGTGAGAAAAGAATCTGAGGGCGTAGAAGTGATGGCTGTATTTGGTTGTTTTGACTGCAAAAGGGTAGGACCTTGTTGCCAGTCTAGTCTGGCTGCTCAAGTAAATTCTTGTAGACGGAGCACCAGGGAGCTAAGCTTGTCGAAGTAGAAGCCATGAAAATATTTGTAGAAGAGACAGAGGGAATCCACATTCCATTAGTAAGAAAGTGACTGGAATCGAGCTGTGAGGTCAGGGTTGATTACATTGCAGATTCGTCTCTGGAACCTGATGAGAAACCCGAGATGAATAGAATAGGCGCCTGACTAAATATGACAACAATATTCAATGCATAGGTGGATGGTTAATTTGTATATATGCAAGATGAACTCAGGCAAAAAAAAACTTCCTGGCCTGACACAGTGACCCAACCTTCCGTGAAGTAGATTTAGCTGTTGATTCAATATAGCCATTCCACTTGAAGTCAACTGAGAGGGTGAGACAGGAAGGCACAGCATATTGCTTTCAGGTGGGGTGGAGAACTAGCTCGATCCATGCTGATGGGGGGCAGAAGGTGCTGTCTATGGTGATTGACAGATAGCAGTTTCATTTTGGAAGCATTAAAGTTTAGAAGCCATTTCTTACCCCAGTCTACCACAGATTGGAGGTTTTCAAGATTAGTAGCAAGGTATCCTTGTTCACCTTGACAGAATTCTTACTGAGGCGGGAGTAAATGGTAGTGTCGTTAGTGTAAATGCCTACTTTGGATTTGATCACATCAGGGTAATCATTGATGAAGATCGGAAAAAGCGTTGGACCTAGGACAGACCCATGGGGAGCACCTGCATTCATGGGATAGGATCTGGAAGCATGCCCGCTTATAACGACTTCAATATGTGGTTTGATAGGAATGATTGGAACAGTACTAAATTGCTTTTTCTTTTAATCAAAGTAGCATTTTTTAAAATTGAAATAATAGTCAGACTCATTTTGTATTCATATAATCTTTTATATAAATTCTTTGATGTTTCTCCTATGTATTCCTTGTGACAATTACTACAGGTAATAGAGTTGGTGATTAGAATAACATATTTTGAATCACTGGCTTTGTAAGAATGGCCAACTCTTCTATTCTGAAATATTTTATGAGCTTTTTATTTCACATTGAATATGAAATAAATTATTAATTAGGATATTGAAAGAGCTTCACAGAATTTTCAATGTATTTCACCTCCTCATATAAATACAGAGGTTTACAAATTCTGAACTAGAATCAGATAATTATTCTAGGTTTTATTTTGTTGTTATGGTGAGAATAGAAATTTGTGAGATCATTTTTATTAGTTGATTTGTGATGCACACAAAGATATATAGGAAATATATCAGTTAACCCCAGACTTGAACAGGTTAAAATTGTAATTGCTGGGGAAGCATCCTCTTAGAAGTTGATTCTTCAAAATAGCAGATCATGGAAGGATCTCTTTGAGTGGAACTTACTTCTTGTCTGAACAGTTCCCATGGAAATAGCAATAGAGTAGTGAAAGACTTGCAACATTTCATCTGTGGGAAATAGTGGAAAATAATTCATCATTCACAAGGTGGTGTAGATGCTTTTGAACTGGAAAGTGAAGACTCAACAGCTCCAGTTCAAATATGGCAGCAGTACTCCATTTTTAAGGAGTAGATTGTGGAGCAGTAGATATTAGCTCAGAATGAGAAATCGAAGAGCCAAGTGCAAATTCCAGTTGAATTCATTGCATTAACTTATGCACAAATATCCTTGGGAAAGATATTAATCCATCTCTTCCTTCCAGCTATGGGTTAAATAACAAGACATATTGGATTCTATAGCCTTGGTTGGCATCAAAACTACCACAGAAAGTAAAGGAAACCTACTTCAGGAAAATCGTCTACCCAGTCAGTCATGTCTCTTTTGAAACATGATCACCCAAGCAAGTATTGCATAATGACATACTGACTCCTTTTCTGGCCTGATCTGGCTCTTATAAATGCAAACTTGGTAGAATATAGCAGAAGCACTCAGGTACAGTACAGAGAATTGAATTTTGCCAACATCTTTAGTGATGGATGATATATGAGTTCCACTAGAGATCTGGAATGAATTTAAGTCTCAATGAATGGAACATTTGTCATCAAATGATAAGAGTAGCAGCCAAGCTTGCAACTTGGCTTTTGTGAAGAGGTGGTAATAAGTAATCGGCCACAAGTCCGCGTGAACAATTTTGAACTCTATCAAGGCTAGAAAGTGAGAATTGATCACCTTCAGATATGGCTACAATACTTTCTTTCATTACTAGTAAAATATCGCATTTTCATTCTTTGAATACCTGTAAAAAGCTTGTAGTAGTTTTTTTTTCTCTCGCTAAAGATATTCTCAATTATTTGGCGTACTTTGTTACTTTTTACAGGGCGGCAGATATTACATACTCTTTTGATTCTAGACATAAGGGTCAATTTATGCACAAAACAATTGCATGATATGATGACAAACATCTACAAAGGAGTAGATAGACTAAACTGTCGCCCAGTTCACACTCCACCCACATCTATTGAACAGGTGAAGAGGCTCATCCTTTGTTTTCTGTTTAGGATGTGGTTTCCGGTTTTTCTTTTTTCCAACCTTTTCACTCTTTTTTTTTAATTTAATTTAATTTTTTTCAATTGGAGTAGATAGACTAAACTATTGCCCGGTTCACACTCCACCCACATCTATTGAACAGGTGAAGAGGCTCATCCCTTATTTCCTGTTTAGGATGTGGTTTCCGGTTTTTCTCTTTTCCAATCTTTTCACTCTTATGTAGCCCCCTGCACATCAGTGGCGTTTTCACCTTGCTTGGGGTGATATGATTAAAAAAAAGAAAAAAAAAAAGGCATTCATGGCAAGAGGCCTCTTTGAGAACATCTCTTCATCACAATATATAAAAATTCAGTGCCTGTTCAATGACAATAAAACATTACTCAATGCTATAATCATTTTATTAGTTAATTGTTAAAAGAAAAATTAATACTGAAATAATGTTAAATTTTAAAATAAATTAAAAATGATTTAAAATAACATAAGTGAAACATTTTCTATTATCTTGCATTGCATGTTTATGTGAGAACAAAATGTAAGCAAAACATTTTTTTTAGAAGTTCAATCTGAAGAAGCCAAAAAATATAATTAAAAAAATTATAATAAAGTTCTTAATATTTTTATAGAGGAAAATTTACAATAATAAAAATATTAACAATATTCTCAGCAACATCAAGAGAAGTTTTTCTTTTTCAAAAAATAAGGTAAAACAACTTCAGAAAAAACAGAAAAATCACTTGAAAAAAGCTTGAAAATATACAAAGATAAAAATTCAAACAAATTATGAGTTCTTATTCTGATAGTAATAATAATATGTCTATAAGAATAATAGTAATTATACTGATAATATTGTGAAGCTTACACTTTGTACATATAAATTATAATTTTATTAAAGAAATATGAATAAAAGCAATGAAGATAATGTGAATTAATAACCTTGAATGTCTGATTTGCAAAGCTTGACTTAATTCATAATAACAGGAATTTACTATTTTTGTCCTGTGTTTGTAATTTAATTATTATGTACTTTATTCTTCATTACTTTTGTGCCTGAAGGAAGGAACATTTACTGCAAAGACTTGTGAATTTTTCCTATCTTATCTATGTTATTTTTTTATATTCATTTTTTAAATTAAAGTTTCTTAAAAAGATGTTCTATTGGACAATTTGATTTCACAAATTTTTTATTCACTTGATAAATTTTTAACTATTTCTTTTTTACAGTTAGGTGTTCCTTCATCATGAAAATGTCTGTTAATTGCACTTAATCTGTTTATTCCTGTCATTAACCTGAACAGAATTTTGTTATTCAACCAGATGAATAATATCCTTCAAAGATACTATTTAAGTATTTATTTATTTATCATTGGGAGTTTAATATTTGTTATCTTGTGCCAAGCAAGTAATTATTGATACATTTCAAACATAGTTTGTGTCAATGTACACCAAATAACAATGAAAAATGAACAAAAAAGATAGAAATATTTAAATTCAATTAAACAGTTTATAGTTTTAAATTTTATTTACCAAAAAATGACAATACTATATTTCTAATTACATTCCGAGTGACATGATCTGTAGCCAAACAAATGTCAATAGTATATTTCTTAATTACATTCTGAGTGGCTTCTAGACATAATTTATAACCAAGAAATGTCAATACTATATATCTTAATTACATTCCAAGTGACTTTCAGACATGATCTCTAACCAAGAAATAACAATGCTATGTTTCTTAATTACATTCCAAGTGACATCCAGACATGATCTCTAACCAAGAAATGTCAATACTATATTTCTTAATTACATTCCAAGTGACTTTCAGACATGATCTCTAACCAAGAAATAACAATGCTATGTTTCTTAATTACATTCCAAGTGACATCCAGACATGATCTCTAACCAAGAAATGTCAATAGTATATTTCTTAATTACATTCTGAGTTGCTTCTAGACATAAATTATAACCAAGAAATGTCAATAGTATATTTCTTAATCATATTCCAAGTTGCTTCCAGACATAATTTATAACCAAGAAATGTCAATGGTATATTTTTTAATTACATTCCATGTTGCTTCCAGACATAATTTATAACCAAGAAATGTCAATACTATATTTCTTAATTACATTCCAAGTTGCTTCCAGACATGATCTCTAACCAGTAGAATAATTAATTTTATTATCTAAAGAAATTACTGCTGTTATCTATTATCTCTCATGTTGAACTGCTGTTATCTTTCTAATTTTTTCTTCTAATGTTATTTTCATGTGTAACTATCCCTGACTAATTTAGGGATAGGACTTCCTAGCTTCTTTCATCAATCTACATTCAAAGAGACAGAAAATATTTATCTGAAAAGACAACTCAAGACTAAAAGAGATTACTAAAAGATATAACAATAAAATTAACATTTATTTTTGGTTCCATGTAAAATAAAATACTTTCAATTTTGAGTTTTCTCTATATGATATTTTCTAAATTTTTTTTTGGTCATAAATTGCAATAATGAAGGGCCTCTTTAATGATTTAAATTTCTGTCTAATCAGCAAATCAACCTCAGCCAAGCAACAATAAAAGAATATTGCCACTAAATTTGAACTTAATTTAAATTCTATAATAAAATACAAATTTTAAAAATGTTGTGCAAATATTCAAATGAAGTTTAAAATGGAGGTGAAGAAACAAAAAAAAACCCCAAAAAACACAGCCAAATTATGTGTTGGGGTGGGAAAGAATGATAAAGAATATTAAAATAGTTTAATTTGAGAAAAATAATTGATATTTCAGTTGTTTGATATTTTAGGATTATTTTCCCACTTTCTTGTTTTTTTTTTAATTTCCTTTTAAGACCACTTGCACAAAATTAAAAGCTCAGTGTTGCCATTTTAAAATGGATACACAAATAGCTAAAGCAGTGCAAGTTTCATTTTGGTTGGAATAAAAACGGATAATAATTTGTGTTCCATACTCCTACCTTTGCATTAAAGATAACTGTAAAACTAACATGTTCTTCTTTGGTTATAAAGAAAAAACAACTGATATTTTTTTTTTTAAATTTTAATCATCAGTAATATACAGAGAAAATTAAATACTTTTTGTTGAATTGCAGTCTTTTCATTAACATCTGATTGCCAGACATGAATTAAATACACAAAAAATAACTTTTACATAAAGAATTAGTTATAATAATTTCCCAATTTGTGATAACAGCATCAAGTGAGGAATTACTCACATTAAAATAGAATAAAAGGGGCTGAAAGATGTGGTAGGGGAACTGCCTTGATAAATTTTTCATCAAACACTTCATTTTCACAACAATTTGCCTGATAACAGCAAAACATCTGCGGGAATTCAAAATTCCTGTCTAAGTCATATAGTGAAGATATGAGAAAAATTAATGTTTTTTAAATACATTTGTTTTTTTCATTTTTTATAATGTAATTTTCTCCTTTATCTGCATGTATGTTCTTCCTTTTTTTTTTCAGGAAAAAAAAAAACCCGGATATGTGGTTGGTATCATAAAAGATCAATTTGGTTGATGACATTATCTTCAAGAAAGGTGGGAGAAATACATTTAACAGAGTTCTAAATAAAAACAATGTTGCAGTTTTCCTCTTTTTATACGTAACTACAGTTTTAGGTGTTAAAAGAAAAACTAACCAAAGATGAGCAGTATTCAAAAAACACATATTGGAGCTAAGTCTTAGCTTAAAAAGTTTAAACTGGTAAAATTATTCCTCAAAAGTTATTTTATCTAAACTTATTTATAAATGGAACTTTGTCTGTGTGTGTGTGTGTGTGTGTGTGTGTCCATTACCTATAGACTCTGAAACGACTGAACCGATTTTCTTGAAAATTTACACAATTGTACTATAACCATCTGTGAGTGTTCTTAGCTAGGTTTTGTGTCAAGGTACCCCCGATAAATATCGAAAATCGATAATCAAAAAAATCAGGTTATAGAAGGAGTGGTCTGATTTTAATCAAATTTAATACACTCATAGACAAAGACATAAGAAACGATATTCAGAAGTTTCAATGTTGCAGTTCTTACAATAGTGCAGAAAATCGATAATATATATATATATCTATATAAAAGGCAAGATGTTTGTGTGTGTGTCTGTTTATCTGCCCATATGTCTGTATTTTTTTCAGCCTTTTTATTTAATTTTTGCTTCATGTTTGGCTCTAAGTAGGTATAATTGTAGTTTTTAGTCTCAGCCATGATACCATTTACTCAGAGGACTTATTTAGCCTTCAAAATTCAGTTTATGATGAAAAAAACTTATTTGATATCGATACCAGGAAATCAAAATTTGACTTACATCCATTCATTTTTCTTTTCCAGTCTATGGTTTCACTTTAACTGGAAACAACTATTGCTTTTTAGTCTCTCGTGTCAACGTCTAAAGAGTATGAGCTCCAGGACCATGGATTAGTTTTAAAGCTTTCATTACACCTGAGCAATGCCGAGGTATACTGCTAGTTTCTTATAAAATAAAGAACAAGAAAATAAAACATTTCTTAAGTTTGTTTGCACATTTTTATATGATTGAAATTCATTTCAAATTTTAGTAAACTGTTATAAAAATTATATTCTTAAATCATCAACACGTCATGCTAAGAAGCGGTACTCTAATACTGCAGACCATTACTACTACCATAAGTTTGATCCTCACTAGGTGCTTTATAGCTGTTGTCTCAGCTATACTATGTTAAGCTAAGAAAACATCATTATTGGTCCTAATCTGGCAGCAAGGCTTCAGTCATTTTCCCACCATTGTAAGGTTGCCTCTCTATATCTTCTCTATAAACCAACAGCTTCTTTTCTCACACTTCCCATCTGTAGAATTCCCTTCCATATACTTGCTTCCCCGACGGTTGCAATCTCCAAAAGTTTAAATGTAGGGTCAATAGACATCTCCGAACACACTAACTCGCATACATTCTCTCAAACACTTTTCCCATCCATGCAACCCTCATCCTCGGTATCCTTACCCTCCTTTTGACATTTCTATCACTTTCCCCTATGTAACCCCCTAACCACTCTTTCTCATCACTTTCCCTTATGTAACCCCCTAACCACTCTTTCTTATTCACTTTCCCCTATGTCACCCCCTAACCACTCTTTCTCATCACTTTCCCCTATGTAACCCCCAACCACTCTTTTGCATCACTTTCCTCTATGTCACCCCCTAACCACTCTTTCTCATCACTTTTCCCTATGTAACCCCCTGCGCAACAGTGGCAGTGAAATGCCTTGCTTGGGGTGAAATGATTAAAAAAAAAATCCTTTCATGGTAATTATTCGAATAAGCTCTTCGCTATGGTCCCTAGATTTTTTGAATTTAAGCACAGTACTAGACTGGAATTAAGATCTCATCAATTACAGTGGAGCTTGCTAGATGTAGCCATAATGGATATGCGTTGTGGTGGAGTGGATATTGGCTCGAAACGACAAATTGGTGAGCCAAGTTTGAATTCCAGTCAAATTCCTTGTAGTCACTTATGTGCAAATACCCTTGGGAAAGGTGTTAATCCATCTCTTCCTTCCAGTTATGGGTTAAATAATATAATAGATTTGGTTCTATAGCCTTGGCTGGCAACCTACTGCAGAAAGTAATGGCAACCTACTGTGGGATAATCTTCTGCCCAGTCAGTCATGTCTTCTTCAAGACCTGATCGCCCAAGCATGTATCACGTATGGCACCTAACTGACTGACTAGACTGGAATCAAGATCTCATCAATTACACTTGAGCTTGCTAGATGTAGCCAGAATTTCTGTGCTAACAGTTTCTTTTCTCACACTTCTTGCTTGTAGAATTCTCTTCCGGCTTCATAATTTCCAGCCAACTTTAATCTACAAAATTTAAACACGTGTCAGTCGCTATCTACTATCCTCCTGATGATACTTTTCTCTTTCAGCTCATTATTAATTTTTCTGCTCCTAATTCTTCCACACCCTGTATTTTAGTGGCTATATTGTCTTGCCTGGGAATTAAATAAAAAAAAAATTAAAATATATTTTCAATCTCTTTCTTAGATTTTTTTTCTTTTTTTTTTTCTTTTTTTTTAATCATATCACCCCAAGCAAGGTGATAATGCCACTGATACGCAGGGGGCTACGTAAGAGTAAAAAGATTGGAAAAGAGAAAGCCAGGAACCACATCCTAACCAGGAAACAAGGGATGAGCCTCTTCACCTGTTCAATAGATGTGGGTGGAGTGTGAACCGGGCAATAGTTTAGTCTATCTACTCTAACTGAAAAAAATAAAGGAATATTTTAAAATATTTCTGTTTTATATGTTGTAAAAAATTGCCATTCCTGGATCTTCTTTGGTTAAGCAACTTCTGACAGGAAAGTTGACATGTTAATCAATTTCAATACCGCTCCTGATAAGCCCAAACCCAAACTTCGTTTTAAGACTTTCCGTATAAATTTTCTCTCTTTCATACATTTACGCATACTTTAGAGCATGTGAGTTTGAATCAGGGAAGTTATGAAGCTAACTTTATTTCTTCCTGAAAATACGAAAATAAAACTTCTGACATTTCAATCATGTAAATAAATGAATCAATATATGCAAACACAGACTGTAATGAAGGGAGACTGGTTATTGCTTGAAAAAATAAAATCAAATAAAAAGAGGGCAAGAGGTGAACGGAGGGTGATCAGACGGAAACTACCATTTCAATAGAAACTCAAAAATGGTAGGTCTCTTTGGTGTTCATGCACGAATGCCTTTGTGACTAGACAGCATGATGACCAATCTTATCCAGGTGAATCATCCCCACTCCCGCCATTTGTATGACACCATGCTGCACAGTATTGCCTGCTGTAAACTAACAAACCCTCTAATTGACCAGCTTTGTCCATCAGGGCAATCCCTGGGTGAACAGATACAGTCAATAAGCCTTGTTAGAGAAAAATGGACACACTGGATATATTTGACCATGATCGATCCACTTGGTCAACTGAAGAGGAGAGAGTTGAAAAAGAAAACCGAAAGAGGAAGTGGATTTGATGCTGGACATACAGCGTCTGGACAAGGTAGACAAGAACCAAGTCTACAGATTTGCTAATACTAGTTGAGGTTAAGATTTTGTTATATGTGAACAAAACTTAACATTTATGCTTTACATAGAAAGATGTGTACTTTTATGTATAAATATTAATACAGATGTTTACATCTAATAACAAAATCAAAACATACATTCATGCATATATGCTTGTCTAAATAAATAAAAGACACATCATATTGTTGACCTACATGAGTATTTTTCAAATTTACTTTTCTTATATATATATATACAGTAATGGATTGTGACTTAGATTGAGAAATTAGAGAGCTGAGTTTGAATTCTAGTTAAGTTTGTTAAATTCAATTACATCCAAATAAACTTTAGAAAGGTATGAATTCATCACTTCTACCCGCAGCTATGAGTAAATAGACAGAGTTCTATAGCCTGGGGTGACAACCAATCTAGGAAAAGGAAAACTCTGAATTTAAAAAACTGAGGTGGATCATTTGGTGACTTTATAGCACACTATGAACACCGGTTGTCTGCATTAGAATAATTACCAAAAAAATATTTATATGAAAGTAATAGAAATTGAGATGCCAGATCATGACCAGCAATGTTTCAGAAGCACTATGTGTTTGTATGTATGTGAATACATTAGAGCAAAATATTTAATTTATCCAAGTTTATTTAAAGACCATAATATGCAACTATTTCTCCCTCCCTAAATATCCTTACAGCATCCACATATAGTAACCTCTACCCTGAGTGGCACATAAGCCTTGTATTAAATGAACAATAGTAAAAAAAAAAAATAAATAAATAAATAAATAAATAAAATAACTGAAAAGGAATTATATTTTAGATTATTCCTTTCATTATCAGTATTGTTCCAATATCAGATTTATGTATTTTTTTTTTTTTTAGTTGTGGAGATTCCAATGAGCGAAGAGCAGCGGAGAAGCTATTTCTCAAATTTCTACCGCTGGGATTATCTGTGCAATTTTACATTTGCACTAATGGAAGCAAGTCAAATATTATTAAATATATTTGAGAGATGTTTCCTTACTTTTGTATTAGGTTTCCTTTTATTCCTTCTTTGCAATTTTTTACATGCTGCTTCTGTCATTGTAGTCAGCATTCATTCATTTTCACCATTTCTGCTATAACCTGTTGCTAATCGTTAAATCTTCATAATTTTACTTAACAGAGAAAAAAAATGAAGTTATATTAGCCATGACTCATTTATTGCTGAAATGCTATTGCAATTTATGTGTTATGGATTTCTTTGCTTCTTAGACATTTTATATTATTTTTAATCCTTAAAAATTCATCTCCTCCTGTGTCAGTTTAAACTGATGTTTTCTTTTTTTTTCATATACGATGACCATTTTTTTTTTTTATTAAAGTTTATATTTTCTTGGTTTCAGTAGAAAGTTTCCAATATATTTCAGTTAAATTTTCACTTCAAAAATTAAAGTTCATGATTATAGTTAAAATGTATGGGAAAAGAAGATTTAAACTGACACCTTTTGTCATATATTGTCATTATTCTGCTTACAGTTCATATTTTCTAGATTGCATATGAAAACCTGGAAAGTTTCTAACATATTTCAGTGAAATTTCTTTTTCCAAGATTATAGTTTTTAATTATCATTTTGATATATATATATATATATATATATATAAAAGAAAACACAAGGAGAATATAGATTAAACTTTGCAATGCCTATTAACTCATGAGCCTTGGTATTATAATTAAATGCAATGTTTGTGCAAGAAATGTAATAATTTTGTTCAAGTGATTCATTGTTGATAGAGTGTATTGTATATATTTCATATATTTAATCAGATGATAGATTTTTTTATAATCATATTGCCCCAAGCAAAGCATTTTACTGCCACTGTTTTGCAAGGGGTTACATAGGAGGAAAGTTATGAGAAAGAGTGACAGATTATAGGGGGTGTCAGGAAGCAGGTAAAAGAAGGATGACTGTGACCATAAAGTGAGGGATCACTTTGTATATAGATTGTCATGTACAATTGATCCCCCACCTTATGTCCATATTAAAAGAGAAGGCAATGATATATAGCAAAGTAAATCTGGAATTGTATATTACATTTTTTCTTTATCATTCCAAAGGATGAAACACACCTGTATGCCTGTAAGCAATAACCAAACTCCCTTCATTCCAGTATGTCCTTGCATATATTTCTCACCAACGTGACATGAATTCCCTTTGCCTTTTCTACAAATATTTTCATGGCAATTGCACTGATGAGCTTTTTTACCTGGTGCCCTGTGCATGTGAATTTAAGTGTTCCACTACACTGGCATCTAGGTCCCACCTTTTTACTGCAGTAATTATTAAATGCAACCAACGCATCTATTTCAACAGTTTCTTTTCTGATACTTCTATTTACTTGCTTCCCTGGTAGCTACAATTTTCAAAAATTTAAATCCAACATCACATGCCATTTTCTATCTTCCTGAATCCTATTCAATAACCTTTGTACTCAGTCTTTTCTTTCACTGTAACCCCCTGTGCACTAGTGGTGCCCCCCACCATTTTCCTTGGGAGGGGAGAATGATTAAATTAAAAAAGAAAAAATATTGATTCATTTATGCATCTGTATAACGTCAATATACATCAGATTTTGTCTATATTTTTTGAAGATATTAAATTCTTTATTTTTCTTAGCAAAGAAACTTTTCCAAAATTATTTTAATCATTTTAAAAAGTAATAATGATGATACTACACCAAAAGTTTTTCAGTATGCCTGAACATTTATACCCACAACAAAATGGAGTGTAAAAAAGACAGTTTTTCTCTTGACACTGCTATTATTTTAACTACCTTCCCTCCTTGGTAATGGTTATTATTTTTAAAAAATGATGGTTGTAATAAAACCTAAACACATGGAAGTGAATTTATATATTTTCTTTGTTCTTGGAAACTGGCATAAAAAATAATAAACGCCAACTATTTTACTATTCATTGGAATGCTTGGCCAAATGTCGACGAACTGCCACTTGATTTGAACTTTATAAAACGGTAAAAATTAAGGATTTCATTTCAGTTGGTTCAAGTTTTTAGTAAATGTTTATAAATTTATGAATAAAATACTGATTTCATATTTCTTCATAAAATAATAAATTATAAATATTGCATTAGTTTTAACTGTAGTTTTTAAAATGATGTAAAAATACAAAGTTTTTAATATTTTTGTTATAAATTCTCAAAATAAAAAATGTTTAAATTTCTTTCATCATATGCTTAGATTTTATTACAATTATAATCATCATTTTTTAAAACAACAAACAGAGTTGAAAAGTGAAGTGTTTTTGTGGACACAAAGATTTATGTTTGCCAGTTTTTCTTCTGAATTTTAAAGAAACTAAGATTGGTAGTATTAAACTCTTTGTACGTAGGTGTTGTAATGGAATGTTCCACACTCCCTATTGTCTATGTGGTCTGACTATATTAGTAACGATATATAGTGAGCACAAGAGATACCTGTAACTTGCTTCGGCAATTACCAGCCTGCCATCAGATTGCCTGTCTTGCCTTAGTATATTCTCTTTACAATAAACCTCTCTTCTTTGATCTATGCATGTGTTGCTGTTCTTTCACTCGAATACCACCTTGTCTCTTTGTAACCTCTTTAAAGGATACAACAGTAGGCATTTGCTTAAAATAATACACAGAATATTATAGCGTCTTGTCTGCTGCTTAGTAAATTAGACAATGGTTTGGTTTGGTTTGGTTTAAGTTCAACGACCCATCAACCATTTTGGTCATTTATGGGTCAGTCTTTAAAAATTATTTGTTGGTAATATAATTTTCAATCAAAAAAGTTTTGTTGATAATATATTTTTCATTCAAAAAGTTGGCAACATTTTTCATTCAAAAAAGGTTTTGTTGGTATTATTTTTCATTCAAAAAAGGTTTTGTTGGTAATATTTTTCATTCAAAAAAGTTTTGTTGGTAAATACTTTCATAGCATTTTGACCCCAGTTTTGGGGTTAACTATTTACCCATAGCTGGGACCCTTACAGGTGCTACCACTCTGGGTCAGGGTGGACCTGGGAACAACAGCAATTAAGAGGTTGTTCTATGCTCCTCACAACCTCCAAATCAGAGGCCCTGCTGCTGGATGCAGTTTGAGGTCATACCCAAGACCATTAGACAATGGAAAGAATGATGTAAAATGTAAAAATATCTCAAATGCTTTGAATATTTGTTTCTAATAAAGAAGTTTAGAAAAAGCAAAGCGTTAAGAGCAAATATAAACAGTTGCAATGGGAAAGGCTGTGTGGTAAAGTTGTATATGATAGTGATCGGTGCTAAATTCAGTGGTCACACAAATAGAATATGTGCAAATGACCTGTTCTAGTTCAGTAGAGATAATTTATAGTCACATATCTAAATTAAACACCTTTGTGGTGCAGCATTATGTGCATTGTGGTGCAGTGGATATTGACTCGGAATGACAAATCGGGGTACTGAGTTCAAATTCCAGTTGAATTCCTTGCAGTCACCTACACACAAATACCCCTGGGAAAGGTATTAATCCATCTCTTCCCTCCAGTTATGAGTTAAATAATAGGACAGATTGGGTTCTATAGCCTTAGAAAGCAAGGGCAACCTACTGCAAGACTATCTTCTGCCCAGTCAGTCATGTCTTCTTCAAGACATGACCGCTTAAAGTGTGTATCACGTATGGTACTTAACTGACTAACTACAAATTGAAAGTGGGAAATAAAGGAAAAAAAATTAATGTAAAGAATTGAAACAGGGAAGAAAACAGAAAATGAAAAGGTATAAGGAAGAAAGAAAAAGGAATGAATGAAAAATAAACAGAAAATGAAAAGGTGTAAGAAAGAAAGAAAAAGGAATGAATAAAAAATAAACAGAAAATGAAAATGAAAAGGTGTAAGGAAGAAAGAAAAAGGTATGAATGAAAAATAAACAGAAAATGAAAAGGTGTAAGGAAGAAAGAAAAAGGAATGAATGAAAAATAAACAGAAAATGAAAAGGTGTAAGAAAGAAAGAAAAAGGAATGAATGAAAAATAAACAGAAAATGAAAAAGAAAACATGATAAAAATATTAGAGATAAAAATGTTCAGTTTATGGTTCATATTATTTGAATATGAGGTGTTGGTAAAATAGGCACCTACTATTGAAAGAGAAAAAGAAATTTAAGACTCATGAAAACGAAAAATCTTTGGTTAAGCAGAGATGAAAATTTAGAAACCAGAACTGAATATTCAACAAAGAGAATTTAATAGGGAAAAGAAAAATTGTCTTATTATTCAGGTTTTATATATATATAAAAAAAAAAAGCTATGGAGAAAGTCATGATGGAAATAATCATTGAGTA